>JZKD02S1450462.1:268358-301662 GCA_000966675.3 Picea glauca
TGGTCGGCAAGCTATCGTCATCCTGCATCATCAACCATCATGTCAGAACATGTCAACAACATATCATCAAATCAATAAATATCATGGTAAATGAATCAACTCAATATCACACTCCTTGACTCAATCCAGAGTCCAAGGGTTCCATCGATGCCTCTGCATCCTCCAAGTAAAAAACCCTGCACACTCAAATAAACTGAGTCAATAGCACCTGTATACAACAATAGTAAAACATCCTGTCATCAATCATAACACATCATCATCAAGGATAAGTGTTTTATCATCATAAAAATCCAGATCACTTGCAAGCAAGTGTCCTCAAAGAATAAGTTTTGTAAGTGCACCAGAGCGGGATGTTACATACAACCCCTCTTGGTCTAAACTTCGTCCTGAAGTTTCTCAGTATAAATGCCGAAATAAAAGTACCACAATATCATAAGTACCACAATATCATAAGTCTATCTATCAAACAAAAACAGAAACTACTGGCGCATATCATATGCGTCATCCCAAGTCGCCGAGTGTGGACTATAACTATCCCACTGGACCTTGACCTGATCTACCGTTCGATGTCGTAACTGTCGAACGCAATGATCTAAAATGCGGACTCGCTCAGCTGTGAGCGCACCATCGTCCGATACCTGCAAGGAACTCATGTCAATCACGTGTGTAGGATCACTAACATAATGTCTCAAAACAGATACATGAAAAACATCGTGCATACGCCTCAAAGAATCAAGCAAGGCTAGTCGATAGGCCACGCGCCCCTTTCTCTCCACAATCTCGAAAGGTCCCATGAACCTAGGAGAGAGTTTATCTCCCTTTCCAAACTTGATCATACTCTTATGCGGTTTAACCCGCAAGAATACTTTATCGCCGACCTCGTAACTACGTTCGACTCGGTGCACATCGGCATAACTCTTCTGCCGATCCTGCGCTTCCTTAATCCTTTGTCTTATGGTTTGCATCTGCTCTTCCATTTCTTGGATTGCTTCTGGTCCCACCAAGACCCTATCCTCAAGCTGATCCCAACTCAAGGGCGTCCGACAGAGTCGCCCATAAAGGAACTCAAAAGGTGCCATCTTAATGGTGCTCTGGTAACTGTTGTTGTAAGTGAACTCTACTAGAGGCAATAATTCCTCCCAACACTTTTGTTGGTCCATCACGTACATGCGCAACATGTCTTCCAAGGTTTGGTTTGTTCATTCGTTTTGTCCGTCAGTCTCTGGGTGATACGCAGTACTAAAGTTAAGTTGAGTTCCCAAGGCCTCTTGGAAACTCATCCAAAATCGTTCGACAAACACCAATCCTTGATCGGATATAATCTTCTTAGGCACGCCATGCAGCCTCACAATCACATTGATGAAAACTCTCACTATGTCCGGTGCCTGATACGTCGTACGCACCGGAATAAAGTGAGCACTATTTGTCAGAGTGTCTACTACTACAAAAATTGAGTCATGTCTCCTTGCCGTCAGTGGCAATCCAACAATAAAATCCATCGAAATAACTTCCCATTTCGATTCTGGAATAGCATGCGGTTGAAGTAATCCTGCCAGGTGTCTATGTTCATCCTTTACCTGCTGACACTCGAGACATCTAGCCACAAAGTTGACTATGTCGTCCTTCATTCCCTTCCAGAAGAATAAGGGTTTAAGGTCTTCCCTCATCTTCGTGACTCCTGGGTGAGCCATGTAAACTGCTCTATGAGCCTCACTCAAGATCAACATCCTCAACTCGTCGTTTGGCGGTACGTAAATCCGACCTCTAAACCTCAATAAACCATTGCTATCAAATGAATACCCCTCATATCGTGGTACCATCATTGTGTTTTGTCCAATAAAATCCTCGACTTCTTTGTACCAGTCATCATTACGCTGTAAGGTGAGAATCTTCTCACGTAGATTCGTCTGAAGAGGCAACACCGAAAATATGCGTGGCCTTCGACTCAAAGCATCTACCACTCAGTTCACTATTCCCTTTATGTAAGTAATCTCGAAGTCGTACTCGCTAAGCAATTCCGACCAACGTCGTTGTCGCGCGTTCAGGTCGCTTTGTGTAAAAATGTGTTGTAGTCCACAATGATCAGTCTTTAATTCAAATTTTCGTCCAACAAGGTAGTGTCTCCAAACCTTCAAGGCATATACAATGGCTAGTAACTCCAAATCATGCGTCGCGTAGTTCTCCTCATGCCTTCTCAGTTTTCTCGAAATGTAAGCAATCACTCGGCTGTCTTGCATCAAGACTCTGCCTAACCCTTCCTTGGATGCGTCGATGCATACCAAGAAGTCTGCGTCCATGTCAGGAACCTTTAGTATCGGCTTTGTTGTCAACAACTCCTTAAGCCTTCGAAATGCTTCCGTGCATTTCTCAGTCCAAACAAACTTCTTGTTTTTCTTCTGTAATTCCATGATCGGACTTGCTATCTTCAAAAATCCCTCAAAAAACCGTCGATAGTATCTGGCTAAGCCCATAAAACTTCGCACTTCTGTGACATTTGTTGGTGCAGGCCATTCCATAATAGCCTCAACCTTGGCTGGATCCACAACGATACCTTCACTGGAGATGACATGCCCTAAGTAGTGAATCCTTGATTGATAAAAAGAGAATTTGGACAACTTCCCATATAATTTGTGTTCTCATAAACATTGTAGTACCAAGCGCAAGTGCTTGTCATGCTCCTCCGTCGTCCGAGAGTAGATCAAAACATCATCAATGAATACTTGGACAAACTTGTCCAAGTACTCATGGAACACCCCGTTCATCAAACTCATGAATACTCCTATGGCGTTTGTCAATCCAAATGGTAAAACAGTAAACTCATAATGTCCAAATCTTGTCTTAAAAGTGGTCTTAGGTATGTCATCCTCCTTGATCCATAACTGGTGATACCCTGATCGCAAGTCGATCTTGGAGAACACCGTCGCACCCTTCATTTGATCAAACAAATCATCAATTATTGGTAAGGGATACTGATTCTTGATCGTAGCCTTGTTCAGTTGACGGTAGTCAATGCAAAGCCTCCACGATCCGTCCTTCTTTCGAATGAAAATAACCGGTGCACCCCACGGTGACACACTAGGACGTATCAATCCCAGGTCTAACAACTCTTTCAGTTGCATTTTCAGCTCTTGCAATTCTTGGGTCGACATCCGATAAGGCGTTCTCACTATTGGTTCAGTCCCCGGTTTCAGGTCTATGGTAAAATCCAATTCTCTTTTCGGCGACATCCCAGGCAACTCCTCTGGAAATACGTCCACAAACTCCTTCACCACCGGAAGGTGTTCTAGACCTTCTTCTACTCCCTTTTCGTTTAGCGCGAGGATCGCATAAAGCTTGCACCCCTTGCGCACACTCTTTTGTAACTGTAAGGAAGTGATGAACCTCAGGGATACTCCTTGGTTCCGTCCTACAATCACACGTCTCTGTCCTTCATCATCGACCAAGCTCAATCGTTTTGTATTACAGTTGAGTATCGCCTCATGTGATTCCAACCAATCCATACCCATCACGACGTCATAAGACCCCAAGATCATGACGTACAAGTTGACCCTCGTGACAAACTCTCCCAGGTTAAGGGCATAGCCCGTAACCTTTCCTCCAACTTTCTGTTTGGCTCCAGAAGCCATCTCTACAAAGCTAAACTCATCCTGTTTGACTGCCTTTACCTTAATCCTTTTTAGCGCTGCACCAGAAATGAAACTCTTAGTAGCTCCTGGGTCTATCAAAATACTAAGGGTCTGGTCAGGGACAGTACCTGTCATCTCGAGCACAGTCGAATGGTGCTCTGCCTGGCGGTTATTCACCGTTGCATGTATCCAATGGGCCTTGCCCATATCTCCCACTGTAGTGGGTCCGGCTAATTCGGACGCTCTGGTCCTCTCCACAGGACAGTCGCGCTGGTAGTGTGTCTCCCCACACGTCCAACACCCCTTCTTCGGCCCAGTAGTCCTGGTACCCGAAGTAGAAGATGATGGCCCACTGGCCTGGAAACCTGGTTTGTTCTGCTAAACATGCCTAAACTGATGCTGCTGCGGGCGACGCTGTTGCTAGTGCTGGGGTCCTCGATACGGTGTCCGCTGCTGAGGTGATGGTCATCGAGGTGTAGTGAACGTGGATCCCCTCTGTAAACCATGATATCCCGGTGTATGTCTCGCTGGTGTCTGATGCTGCGGTGTACCAGAGGAACCCTGCCTTGCTGGTCTCTATGGAGTCCTGGTCTGACCCCCGCTGATAAGCTCCTCCTCTGCTATGAGGGCCTTTTGGGCAGCGTCGTGCAAGGTTTGAGGCATCAAGATCCTAACCTTTGCATGCAGGATTTCGCTAAGGCCAAACACGAACTTGTTGACCTTGAGCTTCTCTGTGTTAAGGTGCGGAGCATACCGGAGCAGCTCCATAAAATGTGCCTTGTACTCGGGCACTGTACGACCCCCCTATCGTAAGGCGTTGAACTCATTGAGCTGACACTCAATGAATTCCTCAGAAAGATACCTCTCTCGGAACCGTTCCTTGAACAGTTCCCATGACACATCTTCGATGGCCATGTTCAGCTGTGGTAGGAACGTCTTCCACCATAGAAGAGCGCTCCCCTTCAGTTGAAATACCGCCATGCAGACCTTCATGTTGGAGGTATAGTCGCGAAGTGTGAATCACATCGCCATATTATCCAACCATGCCTCAGTGGCAGCGCCATCTGGGGCACCAAAGAACTCAGAAAATTTTACCTTCTCGAGTTCTCGGTGAATGCTACCAGTAACAGCCGATGCGCACAGCAGAACCTCAGCAGGTGCTAGCGCCCTGGCCTCGTCTCTGTCCAATCGGCTGATCAGAACCTCAGACATGCACTGGAAGGATTTCATCATCCCAACGACATCGACAACTGCGATCTGCTCCTATCCGAGAACCTGCTCGCCTCCCTGGGGGTTCGACCCCTCAGGTGTGGATGTTACAGGAGGAGTCACGCCTCCTCCCCTAGCACCCCATCGTCTACCTCCACGGCGTCCTCTAACCATGGTTACCTGCACACACACAATCAACTCAATCAGCAATAGAATAATCAAATATAATCATGTCAACGAATGCCATAGTGAATCCCAAGTCACGGGTCGAACCCGCTCTGATACCATAGATTGGCATAAAGGTTGATATGTTTCTAGGTCAATCAAGTGTTTGAAAATATATGGTAAAGGTAGGTTCACATCCATGGAACTTGAAAAGTATTGCAGGGAAGTTGGGATCGAATAGGAATGTTCAGTAATGCCAAGTTGTAACAATAGTTGTGGACAAAAGTCCTTCAGCTATCTGGTAACTCGGTCACCATCAGTTGCATAAGACTGGAATATTTCGGAAGAGGTATGAACATGTCATCTGGTGATTGCTCAAACATGAAATTATTCGGTTGTGATGCTTGTAGTTCCTGAGTTTATACTTTAAGGCTCTAAAGTATACCATCAAGGCATTCGTAAAGGTAAAGTTAATTAAAGGGTAAGAATCAAAGTGAAGGGTAAATCAGAGTTGGTTTCTCAACTGCCTCTGTCTAGCTTCCCATTGTTCTTGGATGTTGATATCTCTCTTGATAGTTTCCCATGAATGTTCTAATTCAACCCGATTAGTTGTTGTTTGCAGAATAGTATTAAACAGGTTCAAAGCAATGCTAGTTTGATCTTGGAGGCCAGGTTCTATGTTGGGCTATCTATTATTTGGGACAGTCATGGAAAATAAAGTTTTATTTAGATATGAAAAGTTTGAAGATTTATTGCTTCAGTTTTTAAGGGATGAAAAGAGAAAAAGAGTTTTGGAACTCAAAATAATAACATAATAACAGTTGAGGTATTTTCCTGTACTTGAAACAATTTTGAGAATAGTAAAATAACAAAGTAACACTGTTGAGAAAATATGAGGCTTTAATCATGAAAAAATCTCATATTGTAAGAGGAGGCAAAGAGGAAAACGAGATTTCTAATGAAGTGTAAAATATAATCATTCAAAGGACCTACAGGTCTTGAAACTGTTGATAGCAATCACAGAGGAAAAACTTATAAATGATTTAATAACCAAATCAATTTCAAACTACAATAGATGTGTGAAATAAAATTATAGTTGATCATTCATTAGAAAGACGTAAGAAGAAAAATATTGAAAAATATTGGAAATAGGGTAAAAGAACGCATAGCTTCAAGTTGACAGAATTCAGAATCTTTTCTATATTATTTATATCACAGTGGATTGGAAAACTTTTTAATACAATTGGCTCTCTCCAAAATAAAAAGCCTGTTCTCAGTCTTGTGAAAATATATTTATACATGATCACCAAACATTTTTCCCACTGGTGATTAACTAACTTCCTAAGACTAACGGTTACATGAATGAACAATGTCAAACCGTTTACATTTCTATTCTAACTACTTTATTATTCCAATGATGAAAATCTTCAAAACAATATTTCATGTCTGCGTTGATGAACCTCCTCCTTTTGCTTTAAGACAACGAATACATTTTCCCAGAAACTATACTAAAACTCTGGGAGCTTCTGGAATATCCTTTGCTTCAAATAAGAAAAACTTTCTCTGCAGTTCTTGCAGACGGTCTTTGATTATCTTTCTTGTGAACTTAATAGTTTGTAGTTTTAAGTTAGGCATTACTATCCATTTGTCAATTTGAGTGACATTGATTACCTTTATTTGTGGAATCTCTACCTGAATTTCTTCTAGATCCTCTTTGAATCTTAACTGATGCTTGACAATGTTAATTTCCCCTAACAACCCTGAACAATCATTTTTTCCAATGTTCAATGAAGTTTTCTCTAAAAGGTCAAAACTTCCTTGACAGTTGTCATTAACTTCTCTGGTTATTCTTTTGTTTTTTGTGAGGTCTACCTCCCATACCTTGAGTATTACATCACCTTTAATATGCTCTGAAATAGATAGTTTTTTAGCCTCCCTGAAATCCTGTTTTGTTGAAAGAGCCACTGCTTTTTGGAAAATTGCTCTGGCTGCTTTCACTTCTCTTTCTTTCTAGAGAATATTCTCCAAGGATTTACTTGTTTTCTGAAAGTAATTTTGAACAAATTCCAGGTTAAAAAAATACTCCCTGTTGTTCTTTTTCTATCTTCATATGTATTTCCAATACCTGGGCCTGGAAGATTTCAAGCTATACCACTTGATTTGAAATGGAATTAATCTTATCTTGTAATTGTTTATTTATTTCCTCTTGCTTTATAACCTGTGATTGAGTGACCTATATTTTCTGATTTGCTTCCTCTAATCTTGCTTTCAGTTTTTGAATCTCTTGAATGTCATTTAATCTAGCTCGTTCTAGACCCTTTTTTATCGCCCAACTGATATTTCTTACAGTCTCTTTTAATTGATCCTATAGTTGAGCTATCATCTGATCTTTCTGCTCCAACATAGTTGTCAAACTACCCACAGAGTATAAATTTGTTGATGTTAAGGCTCCCATTGTGCCTACTATCTCTGTAGCGAATTCTCCCTCTTTAAGTTTTTGTCCATCTATAATGATCTTGTGATTTTTAATCATCATATCTCCTCTTGAATGCATTTCCTATTTTAGGATAGCCTTTCTCTTTTTACTAAAAAAATAATAGGAGGGAGGAATATCATCTCTAGAAATAGGCTCAAGATCACTTACGTATAGAGCTCCCTCTGGGGGGTTTCCATAAGTAGACTGCAATGGAGTCAAAGAGGTAATGGGACTTCCAAGTTCCATCGATGTTGTTCCTCCTACTTTTTTGGGAATATTCTTAGGGATTTTTGAGGGTATTTCAAACTCCTTACCCTTCCCTGCCTCTGATTTTTCTATCTGAGGAACTTCTATTTCTTGTGAAGGCATTTCAATCTCCTTCAGTTTTTCCCTTGTATTTTCTTTATCCTGTATATCTGTTTCAAAGCCTGGGGGAGGCCCTTCCTTCTCTGGAGGAGGGTTCATGGACTCACCCTGTAATATCTTTGGAAAACAACTTCACTTGTGACTTTGGAAAGACATGAAACCATTCTAAAAGTCAGGTGATAAGGCCCGTACCATGTTCAATACCTCCTCATAAGTTGTAACCTTCTTGAATATATCATCATAAACAGATTTTTCGTGTTCATAATCTTTCATATTACAGTGCATAAAATTTATGCTTACTAATTGATAAGGGTCATGCTTTTTGTGCTCAATATCTATCAGTTTTATCTCTTCTAATGCTTTGGCTTCCACTTTAGAATGGCATAGGTTTAGTAATGAAAATTTCCCAACATACACAGGGAAGATTGGCCAGGATTTCTTTTGAGCTGCCTTTAGCTCTATCCCAATACCACCTTTCACTATTTGATATGCTACCTCCCTCGATACCAGTCTGTCCGGGAGGAATTTTGGAAGCGTGTGAGAGGGGATTGAGCACCCATAAACCCTTATGTAAGAGAAGTTTTCATCAACAAACCAGTCAGCTATTGCTTTGATCTTTTCTGAGACCAGCTTAGAAATGCGAGGGGGTCCGCAGCCATAAAACATTTTATGCATTGGAATTACTATGAAATGACAAACTTCGTAAAACACATTCTTAACATTTTCTTTCCATAGCACAGATTGATACTTGTGAATGGGTTCGGGACAGGTTATGTTCTAACTCCAATTCATCAGGGGAAAGGGAGTCACAAAGTAGACAACGTCCATAATGTATGTTGACATGTAGAAGGCGACAGGCTGACCTTCAGATTTTGCAACTCTGTATTTTGAAAATTCTTGAGCTAGGTTATCAGACAAAATATTACTCCATTTAAAAGTGTATCCTTCTGAAGCTTCTTCTAAAAAGGGCACCCATTCTGCAGGAAAATGGCAGGGATTATTTTTCCTGAAAAGTCTACACAACATAATGGCTACATAAACCATGTACTCGTTCAAAGATGTTGTGGCATAAACCCCATGCGTATCGGCCCTAAACGTTGATGGACATATCCACCATTCTCTAATTAAATCAGTATAAGTTCGGCCTGCCTCAGTACACTCCTTCCTTTGAAATTCAGCTAAAAACTTGGCATTATAAGCGTACTTAGGATTTGGTGAGAGTTTATACATTACTTGTATATGTTATGGCCTGAATGAGCCGACAACGACCCCTTGATCATTTAAAATGCTTCTTGTTGGGATATCAACCTTTTCCAAGGCCCAATTGATCATGTCGTTGTATTCCATAAGCCGAGGGTACGCTGCGATCTTATGAAGATCTGATTCTTCTACATCTTGGAAGTGATTCTCGGAATTAGTAGGAGAATTCTTGATTTCGTAATCTAGGAGTTCAGAGATTTGTGTCTAGGATTTAATTGAGTCGATGGCATGTGGTGTAGTGTGAGATATGATATATCCTTATGGGTTGTGCATCTCCTCTATATCTTCACTCTTCTTCGGTGCCTTGACTTTATGTTATATGGAAAACCTGTCACATAAAACGAGTGTATGAGCTCGACTGAATGCGTCTTACGCTTGATAGTATGAAACAGAATATGTTGCGAAGAAATGACCTTTAAACTCTATTTTAATTCATTTAATGATGTAGGTACTGATGCAGCTGACAAGAATTCAATACATTGAATGCAGTGGATATTTACTAAGATACGCATTACTGTCACATATCATCAGTTATCCTTCATTAAAGTGGCCGCATTTTGGCGCTTTTGAATTCAAATTTCGGAAAACTCATTCGATCGAAAAACGAAGCATGGACTAACCTAAAAATTTTGATTGTCATTAATCATTATTCCAAAACGGAATTAATTTATACTAAACATGGATTAGGAGTCGAGACTTCGCGTTTCGGGATTTCGGGGATTGTGTTGACAAGAGGTATGTTATCACTGAATCCCAAATTCCGAAATTGTGAAATCACGACAAGTTTAAATTAGGAATTAACTTATTTTTAGTAAATTAATTAATCAATATTAATATCGCTTTGATTTTTTCAGGATTTTGGGGATCGTGTTGACAAAAGGTATGTCATCGATGAATCCTGATTTCTGAAATTGCGAAATGATTAACTTAAGCCTTAAATTTTCGTATTAGTGAATTAATTAATCAGGATTAAGTACTAACCTCCAAAACATAATTAATTTAGACTAAACATGGATTAGGATTCGAGACTTTGCGTTTCGGGATTTCAGGGATTGTGTTGACAAGAGGTATGTTATCATTGAATCCCAATTTCCGAAATTGCGATATGATTAACATAGTCTTTAATAATTAGTAAATTCCATATTTCGGGAAATCGGGGATCGATATTCCACGTTTGGAAAAGCATTAAAAAATATGTTCTTAGTAAACCCCGAACCCCGAAAAAACCTTTAAAATTTAGTCTTAACTTCTCTAGGATTTAAGCTTTTCATGATTTAAAAAATAATCTTTACAGAAAGTGCATTGGGACTTTGATAACATTTTTGGTTTTTTGCCTTTTATTATTTGAAGCATAAATCTTGTCGGTATTTCGGTACCGTCCTTTTGGAAATGATAGTGAGGGTTATGCTTTATGAAAAGCCGAAACCCAAAAAAGGAGGGTTTTAGTTTTGAAGATAAAAAACTTAATAAATATTTCAACATAGGCTCCAATTTGGGACCTCATCTCCTTGTGGGATGAGGAGAACAGGTAGACTTAGTGACTTTATTGGGTAAATTGAGTCAATGGATTCTTTCTATAGAAATTGCTTAGGAAGGGAATACAGAGGGAAAAAGAGATTTCGTGTTGACTTCTGAACATATTTTCAAAATTCTCAACGTTGTAAACTCAGTTGCAGCCCCATTCTTGATGTTCTCCTTCTCGTTATTGAATTTAAGTCTGCTTTAAGATGATCAAAACAATCCTAGGGAATCCAACAGATCTTATGGATTTTGTCTTGCATCAAACAAAGTGAATTTCATGTTTTTAATTAGGGAGCCCTGTCTGGACTTGGGATGCAGATCCGGTTTCGAAAAGGATGGTAACCAGAGTAGAGTGAAAATTACGTATGACAACCTTATAGATACCTTAGATATTTCTTCACTGCCAGCAAACCTGTTCAGTACCCCGGTGAAGTTATCTGTCCCTTTTTACTGAATTTCCTTTCACCACTTCGAATCATAATTATGCATTTAAATGTTGAGACGAGGACAATCATTTAAATGAATTTCCTTTCATCGTCTTCTTGGACTAGATGGGGGAAATCAAATATGAATTTCCTTTCACCATCTGTCTTATATTTTACTTTTTGAACACAAAGTGGGGGAAATTAGTGGTAGTAAGTATACCAGGGATGGTATTTGTGTAAAATTTGTAGTGTAGGTCTGCCAACTTGCTTTGATTACCCATGACCAACCCTTTTTTAACTTTCAAAGCACCTTAGTCCACAGGGAAAAAGGGGAAAGGTTAATTCTAGGGGTCTTCCTTCGAGCAAGCCTAAATCCTTAGAAAATTGTTAAGAAACCTAGGAGAGTTAGGATCGGCCTAAGCATAACTTTGTTTAGTCGGAGAGTGAGGAGTTATGAGGACTGGTCTACCTTTTAAGAACTATTTTTCAGCTTCCAAAGCTAAGATGTAATCTCTTCTCCCTTTGTGGGAAACCCAGAAAGGTATTTGGTTTTTTAAGAAGGCAAAACTGAGGGTAGAAAGGGGCGACGGAGAAAGAGCCAAAAATCGAAAAAATAGGGATCATGAAATAAAACCAACTCTTGGAACTCTTTCTTGGAGACGCTTTTCTCTCCTTGCTTATTTTAAATACCTCTTATCTTATTTTAGATGAAAATATTAGGGCCTATATTTTGAAATCATTCTTTTAGTGACATATCACACTTACGAGACAATTACCGCACCCTTTTTTTTTTTTTTTAACTTTTGTTTTTTAAAAAATAGACTTTTCTGGATTTCACACCTTTGCTTTACCATTTTCGTTCTTTTTTGAAATAACGGAAAATCTTATCTATCACCTATTTTCGGTGAATTTATCTTCCAATATAAGGCTGTCTATTTTCCACTTTTGCTTGTCAGGCTGCCAACTAGAATCCTATAAGGGAACAATATGAAGAGTATCAGGGCTTTTAAAAGAATTGAATACATTGAAAATTTTGTATCCCTACTTCTAGAAAAACATTAACCTATTTTTATTTTTTTTATTTTTTTTGGAAGAAGACTTACCAAAGGAAATTATGAAATAAAAAGGAAAATCAAACGGTATATACAGTGGGAATTTTGGAAACCAATTATTCCATATAATGTTGTAAATAATGCCCGTTGACACGGGCATTGAGGACTTTACCGTCCAAATCCTCTAACAGAAATGAATTTTTTCCTTCAGGAGATGTTACCTTGAATGGTCCATACCAGATGTGATCGAATTTACCATGTTTTGTTGAGTTCTCCTTCCTCGCATCCCATTTTAAAACCAAATCTCCTGGGAGAAAATCTCTGTCTTTGGCCTTACGATCGAATAGTGCTTTCATGTCATCCTGGTATTTCTGCAACCTTTCGTCCACTTCGGCCCTGTTCTGTTGGACTTCAATCAATTGATTTATCCTTCTTGTGACATGATTTGGTTCTTCCTTCTCATCTTGCCAAAGTTTCATTATAGGAAGCACTAGTTTTATAGGTAACACTACATCGATCCTGTATACCATTTGGAAAGGAGAAGTGCCGATAGACTTTTTCGTGCCTATCCGATTTTCCCATGGAGCATATTTCAAATGCACATGCCAGGATTTCTTATTTTTGCTCATCACTTTCTTAATTATATTGATTAGGCTCTTGTTTGAAGACTCGGCCAGACCATTTCCCTGAGGGTAGTATGTCGTGAAATGACCAAGCACAATATTATATTTTTGGCAAAAACTAACCATAGCCATAGATTTAAAATCCTCTGAGTTATCTGTGACTATCTTTCGAGGGTAGCCAAATCTAGACAAAATATTCTCTTCTAAGAAGTCTATTACCACCGAATCAGTAGCCCTTCTAGTTGGAATAGCTTCCACCCATTTTGTGAAGTAATCTGTAGCAGTCAGGATCCACCTATGTTGAGCGCTAGAATGAGGATTAATTTCGCCTATGAAATATAATCCCCATTTCTGAAAATGAGCTTCCGTTTTGACTGGAACCAGTGGCATTGCTGGGAGTTTATGTTTTCCTGAGAACAATTGGCAAGGGTTGCAAGCTCGGACCTTGGCGTTGACGTCTCAGAAAATTTTGGGCCAATAATACCCTGTCCTCAGGATCTTATAATTTATTTCCCTCCAAACGTGGTGTCCTCCACATACTCCTTCGTAAAATTGGCTTATGACCTTTTCTGTTTTTGATTTGACCAAACAAACCAACAAGAAGCCAAGTGGGTCCTTCCAATACAATTGAATTTCATATATACAGTCTTTGACCACATGTAACTTCAGCGTTCTGGCTTTAGATGGGGTCAATTCACTTGGGCACTTCAAGGTCAACAGGTAGGACACTATGTCTTTGTACTAATCTGATAAAGAAAACTTCTCTGCGATTCTGATTTCATCTATTTTTTTATCGAGTTCGTTAATGTCCACACACTCTTCACTTCTCTGTAAGTCATTTATCCCGATAGCTCTGAAATTTTATTCAGCTAAGAATTTAGCTAAACCTTTCCCCTTCACTAGTCTCGTTGGTTTAATCTCCAAATCGAATTCTTGGATTTTGGCAGGCCATCGTCTTCTTTTTCCATCGCGGTTGGATTGAACCAAAATGTCTTTTACGGAGCTAGTGGGTACGTACACAATTACCTTGGAATGCAACACATAGGTTATGAAATATTTTAATGCCTTCACCATAGCATATGCTTGTTTTTCCATTATATTATATCTAATTTCGGCGTCTCTAAGACTTTTGCTAAAAAAGTCTATCAGTTGCTCGAAACCTTCTTCATTTTTCTGGAGGAGTACCGTGGAAATTTTGTGTTCAGAGGCGAATGAGAAAATAAGAAAATCCTTTAGATAATCAGGGATTTCTAGTACGGGCGCCTCGCTTATAACCTTCTTGATGCGGGCAAACGATGCTTTAGCTTCTGCTGTCCATTTCACTTCGTTGTTTTTCTTTAGCATATCTATGATAAATTTCACGATTTCAACAAAGTTTGGAATAAATCTCCTCAAAAAAATTATTTTTCTTAAGAATGACTGAATCTCTTTTACATTCCTAGGAATATTTATTGTGTCTATAGCTTCAACTCTTTTGGGGTCAATTCTAATTCCATCTTGAGACACAATATGGCCCAAGAGTTTACCTTCTCGCATAGAAAAGTTAGACTTTTTGGGATTTAAAGACAAACCAAACTTGTGGCATTTCTTGAACATCTACTTGAGATGTATCAGATGATATTCATCAGATTTAGAAAAAATGGTTAGATCATCAAGATAGATAACCACAAATTTGTCTCTTTCACCAATGAAAGCGATATCCATATCCCGTTGGAAAGTAGCACCTGCATTCATCAAACCAAAAGGCATCTTATCATACATAAATGTACCCCAAGGGGTGGTAAAGGTTGTCTTTCCTTTATTTTGTTCGCAGACGACAATTTGATTGTATCCAGAAAATCCATCGATCATCGACATCCTATTTTCCCCAACTACTTTTTCTAAAACATGATCCATTTTGGGTAGGGGGTAATTATCTTTGAGGGAGGATTTATTTAGATTTATAAAATCTAAGGGAATCAGGCCCTTGGGGATCTGGTTATTTTTAAGAACGAGCATTTGATGATTCATAATTTTATCATGGAAATCTTGAGGATCCTCCCCTTCCTGCATGATCCAAATAGGATCATTTTGGTTTTCTTGGTCAGCGTGCATTTCAACAAACTCGTCTATTGATTCTAAAAATTTGTGAAGCTATTCATCATCCTCAAGGACTTGCCAATGTTGTATGTTATTCTATATAGAAGGTTGGTGCCTCATTTTTATGTGGTACTTTAGTTTAAACGTAGTAGGAGGTGTGAATGTTGAGGTTTCCTTGGCTAACGCATCAGCCTGTTGGTTTTCAGTTCTAGGAATGAAATGAACTTCGACAGAGGAGAAGAAATTTTCGATCAGATCCCAGATGCAATTCCTATAGGACCTCAACCTAGGATTTTTGGCCTGGTACTATCAGTTTACTTGTTTTATGATTAGATCGACGTCACCAAAGACTTCGAGGTTTTTTATTTTCATTCTCCTGACAGCTTCTAACCCTAACACTAAGGCTTCATACTCACATACATTATTAGTGTGGTTCTCATTCCACTGTAATCTGTAGGAAAGGGGAATTACGAATTGATTATCGGGAGCCACCAGGAGTGCCCCAGCTCCAGCTCCAAAATAGGATGAAGCACCATCAAAAAACATCTTCCATACACCCGAGCTATATACATTTTCTTTTAATCCTTTTTTTTTCTATTTTTTCTTCTATACAACTTTCGTCTATACCTACTTCAAACTCATCATCAATAGATAATATACAATTTCCTAAATCTTGGTCGGAAATATATATAGGGTGGTTATTTGGGTTATGTGGATCACCTACCGTGAACGCAACCCTATTTTCTCTGTAAAGATACGTGTATTGTCCTCCAAATACTGGAATTGTAGCATATGTCATGTCAAGCTGGAGAGATCCCCCAAGTTTGGCACCCCATGACCTAGATAATAGCATACCATATTTAGGAGTGATATCGGTGACTACTACGTCCATGAGAATGCTTTTAGCGGTTATTTGTGTCAGATTGACCACCAGGTATTTAATCATACCTATGCATTTAACCTTTCTTGAATCAAATGAATATAAATCTCCATATGTCCTGATGATTTCGAGACCTAACTTCTCCATAATGGATTTTGGCATCACATTGTGGGATACTCCAGAATATAGCATGCAGTTATGAAGTAGCTGGTCGAACAAGGTCAACGTGATATAGAAGGGGGCAACAATGTCTCTTGGACCTTCGAAATGCAGACCAAAAACTATGTTTGGCTTGTCATCCTCTAAGTTGATGACATCGGCTTGGATTTCATCTTCTAAAAGGCTAATCATCTTAGCAATTTGTTTTCTGTATATGGGATTTTTAGCCAGTTCAACAAGTGGAATATGGACTTTGATTTTATTTATTTTATTTTCTAGATTAAAATTTCCCAGGGCCTTGTTGCTTTCTATGTTTGGGGCCTCCATTCCTTTCTTTTCATTTTTTCTTTGTGCTACGGACTTGGTTTCAGTCACATGAACCTGTGTTTTCTCAACGGGTGTTCCTACTGACTTTGACTTGATAAGCTGCATGACAGTGGTTTGGTTTTTTGCAGTTTTTTTCTTAGCAACCTTCGGAGCTGCTTCATTAGTTTCGCCCCTAGCCAAAATATTTTTTTTGGGGCGGTTGGAAGACTCTTTTTCCTAGGTCTCAAATTATATTTCTCATGAAGTTTGGCTATTATATCATCTGCGATACCTTGATAGGAAAAATCTCCAGAAGTATTGTTATTAACATCTTCTTTCGAACTAATCTCATTGTTTAAATATTTTTCGTAATCTTGCCTTGATAAATAGGGTGATTTATTATCATCGCCAAGATTATTTATATCCTCATCGAACTCTTCAAAATCTTCTAGGTCTTCTTATCCAATGAAGTTTTCACTTTTGTAGGGGGTTGGAATTTTTTTATCCTCATTCTTTATTATTTTATGTGGGGCTTGAGGATCAGGATTCCTTCTAAAATCCTTCCTAGGAAAATGATCCCTTTTTATTTTTCTAATTTCATTTTTGAGATATTATTTGAAATTTCTCTAATTACTTTAGCCATCTCGTCTATTTTATCTCCCAAGGACTTCCCCGATCTTGAGGACCCACCTTGTTCTTTGAATCTCCTATTTTCTTTGTTCCCGATTTCTATTTTTGCTTTTAATTTTCCTGATGCCATCATTTTCGATACAATCTCAAGAGCATCATCTTGCATTTTCGTGAGATATGTTGATTTCCTTTCTCTCAATAATAGGGAGAAATCAGGATCAAAGGCACCAGCACAAGTCACCTTTGCTACGAGTTCAAAAGGTTTGACCTCAACTGGGATCTTATTATACAACTTGTTAAACCTTTGCGTGAACTCAAGAACAGATTCTGAGTTTTTCTTTCTAAGGGATGCAAATTCAGTTAGGTAATAGAGGTGGTACCTCCTCTCACCCCATTGTTTAATAAAAGCATTTTCAAGTTCTTCTTAAGATCTTAGAGATCTGTCTACTAAGGCTCGGAACCAGGTCCTCACCTGTCCTTCAAAAGTCTGAATGAGAAGTCTAGAATAGACATCTTCGTGTTCGATTATGAGAATGTCAGCAAATTGGTCAAAGAAGTTTATATGTTCTTGAGCGGTCGAATCTCCTTCCCCTGTAAAATTGGGAAGGATTTTCATATAATTTTCGGGTAGATCATCTAGGGGAACTGGTAGGAAAAGGGGGGCATATCTAGCAGCTACTTTAGAAAATATTCCAGGAAGCGGTGCTTGGCCGCCTGCTGGTCCTCCTGGGGCACCACCCCCAGCTCCAACACCTTCATGTGCAGCCATTGATAGATTTGAGGCTGAAGCTCGAAATGTGTGAGGAGAAGACTCACGAAAATCTAGGGAAAATACCTCTGAAAAAGAGAACGTATCGTATGAGAGGGGAAGCGATATGGATCTCTCAAGTGTTTCTGTAACGTTCAACTACGTAAAATCAGGCTGACAAATAGTATGTATGGGTGAAATAATTTGTCTAAGGGATCTTCGTGATTTTAAAATCTTTTCCGGATCAGAGATTAGCAAGGTCTACTTATCGTCCGGGTTCTTTCTAGTGTTCTTTCGGCTAATATCCAATTTACTTATTGTAGAGTCGCCAAGTGAAAAATAAAGGTAGCCTTAGAAGGTTTTCTATCTTTGTTCACTATCAATGAAAGAAAGTGTCAATGTCATTCTTCCCAGGGAAAAGTTTCATTTCTTCGTTCCTTGGCAACGACACCAAAAAGATGTAGTTCCTGAGTTTATACTTTAAGGCTCTAAAGTATATCGTCAAGGCATCCGTAAAGGTAAAGGTAATTAAAGGGTAAGAATCAAACTGAAGGGTAAATCAGAGTTGGTTTCTCAACTGCCTCTTTTTAGCTTCCCATTATTCTTGGATGTTGATATCTCTCTCGATAGCTGCCCATGAATGTTCTAATTCAACCCGATTAGTTGATGTTTGCATAATAGTATTAAACAGGTTCAAAGCAATGCTAGTTTGATCTCGGAGGACATGTTCTATGTTGGGTTGTCTATTATTTAGGACAATCATGAAAAATAAAGTTTTATTTAGATATGAAAAGTTTGAAGATTTATTGCTTCAGTTTTTATGGGATGAAAAGAGAAAAAGAGTTTTGGAACTCAAAATAATAACATAATCACAGTTGAGGTTGTTTCCTGTACTTGAAACAATTTTGAGAATAGTAAAACAACAAAGTAACACTATTGAGAAAATATGAGGCTTTAATCATGAAAGAATCTCATATTGTAACAGGAGGCAAAGAGGAAAACAAGATTTATAATGAAGTGTAAAATATAATCATTCAAATGACCTACAGGTCTTGAAACTGTTGATAGCAATCATAGAGGAAAAAAATGTAAATGATTTAATAACCAAATCAATTTCAAACTACAATAGATGTGTGAAATAAACTTATAGTTGATCATTCATTAGAAATACGTAAGAAGAAAAATATTGAAAAATATTGGAAATAGGGTAAAAGAATTCATAGCTTCAAGTTGACAGAATTCAAAATCTCGTCTATATTATTTATATCACAGTGGATTGGAAAACTTTTTAATACAATCGGCTCTCTCCAAAACAAAAAGCCTATTCTTAGTCTTGTGAAAATATATTTATACATGATCACCAAACATTTTTCCTGTTGGTGATTAACTAACTTCCTAAGACTAATGGTTACATGAATGAACAATGTCAAATTGTTTACATTTCTATTCTAACTGCTTTATTATTCCAATGATGAAAATCTTCAAAATAGTATTTCATGTCTGTGTTGATGAACCTCCTCCTTCTGATTTAAGACAACGAATACAATTTCCCAGAAACTATACTAAAACTCTGGGAGCTTATGGAATATCCTTTGCTTCAAATAAGAAAAACTTTCTCTGTAGTTTTGGCAGACGGTCTTTGATTATTTTTCTTGTGAACTTAATAGTTTGTAGTTTTAAGTTAGGCATTACTATCCATTTGTCAATTTGAGTGACATTAATTACCTTTATTTGTGGAATCTCTACCTGAATTTCTTCCAGATCCTCTTTGAATCTTAACTGATGCTTGACAATGTTAATTTCCCCTAACAACCCTGAACAATTGTTTTTTCCAATGTTCAATGAAGTTTTCTCTAAAAGGTCAAAACATCCTTGACAGTTGTCATTAACTTCTCTAGTTATTCTTTTGTTTTCTGTGAGGTCTACCTCCCATACCTTGAGTATTACATCTCCTTTAATCTTCTCTGAAACAGATAGTTTTTGAGCCTCACCGAAATCCTCTTTTGTTGAAAGAGCCACTGCTCTTCGGACAGATTCTCTGTATGATTTCACTTCTCTTTCTTTCTGGAGAATATTCTCCAAGTATTTACTTGTTTCCTGACAGTATTTATGCACAAATTCCAGGTTGAAAAACACTCCCTGTTGTTCTTTTTCTATCTTCATATGTATTTCCAATACCTAGGCCTGGAAGATTTCAAGATCTACCACTTGATTTGAAATGGAATTAATCTTATCTTGTAATTGTTTATTTATTTCCTCTTGCTTTATAACCTGTTCTTGAGTGACCTATATTTTCTGATTTGCTTCCTCTAAGCTTGCTTTCATTTTTTGAATCTCTTGAATGCCATTTAATCTAGCTCGTTCTAGACCCTTTTTTATCCCCCAATTGATATTTATTTAAGTCTCCTTTAATTTATCCTATAGCTGAGCTATCATCTGATCTTTCTACTCCGACATAGTTGTCAAACTACCACAAAGTATAAATTTGTTGATGCTAAGTCTCCCATTGTGCCTGCTATCTCTGTAGTGAATTGTCTCTCTTTAAGTTTTTGTCCATCTATAATGATATTGTGCTTTTTAATCATCATATCTCCTCTTTAATGCATTTCTTGTTTTAGGATAGCCTTTCTCTTTTTACTGAAAAAATAATCGGAGGGAGGAATCTCATCTCTAGAAATAGGCTCAAGATCACTTACGTATAGAGTTCCCTCTTGGGGGTTTCCATAAGTAGACTGCAATGGAGTCAAAGAGGTAATGGGACTTCCAAGTCCCATCGATGTTGTTCCTCCTACTTTTTTGGGAATATTCTTAGGGATTTCTGAGGGTATTTTCAGATCCTTACCCTTCGCTGCCTCTGATTTTTCTGTCTGAGGAATTTATTTTTCTTGTGAAGGCATTTCAATCTCCTTCATTTTTTCCCTTGTATTTTCTTTATCTTGTATATCTATTTCAAAGCCTGGAGGAGGCCCTTCCTGCTCTAGAGGAGGGGTCGTGGACTCACCCTACAAGATCTTTGGAAAACAACTTCGCTTGTGACTTTGGAAAGAAATGAAACCAATCTAAAAGTCGGGTGATAAGGCCCATACCCTATTCAATACCTCATAAGTTTTAACCTCCTTGAATATATCATCATAAATAGATTTTTCATGTTCATAAGCCTTCATATTACAATGCATCAAATGTTTGCTGACTAATTGATAAGGGTCATGCTTTCTGTGCTCAATATCTACCATTTTTATCTCTTCTAATGCTTCGGCTTCCACTTTAGAATGGCCTAGGTTTAGTAATGAAAATTTCCCGACATACACAGGGAAGATTGGCCAGGATTTATTTTGAGCTTCCCTTAGCTCTCTTCCAATACCACCTTTCACTATTTGATATGATACCTCCCTCGATACTAGTCTGTCCGGGAGGAATTTCGAAAGTGCGTGAGGGGGGATTGAGGAAACATAAATCCTAATGTAAGAGAAGTTTTCATCAACAAACCAATCAGCTATTGCTTTGAGATTTTCTGAGACTGGCTCAGAAATGCCAGGGGGTTCACAGCCATAAAACATTTTATGCATTGGAATTACTACGAAATGAAAAATTTTGTAAAATGCATTCCTAGCATTTTTTTCCCATAGCACAGAGTGATACTCGTGAATGGGCTCGAGACAGGTTATGTTCCAACTCCAATTCATCAGGGGAAAAGGAGTCATGAAGCAGACTGCGTCCATAATGTACGCTGACATGTAGAAGGTCACTGGCTGACCTTTAGATTTTGCAACTCTATAATTTGAAACTTCTTGAGCTAGGTTATCAGACAAAATATTACTCCAGTTAAAAGTGTATCCTTCTGAAGCTTCTTCTAAAAAGGGCACCCATTCTACAGGAAAATGGTAGGGATTCTTTTTCCCGAAAAGTCTACACAGCATAATGGCTACATAAACCATGTACTCGTTCAAAGATGTTGTGGCATAAACCCCATGGGTATCGTCCCTAAACTTTGATGGACATCTCAACCATTCTCTAATTAAATCGGGATAAGTTCGGTCTGCCTCAGTACACTCCTTCCTTTGAAATTTAGCTAAAAAATCATCATTATAAGTGTACTTAGGATTTGGTGAGAGTTTATACATTACTTGTATATGTTCTATCATGAATGAGCCGACAACGACCCCTTGATCATTGAAAATGCTTCTTGTTGGGATATAAACCTTTTCCAAGGCCCAATTGATCATGTCGTTGTATGCTATAAGACAAGGGTGCGTTGCGATCTTATGAAGCTCTGATTCTACTACATCATGGAAGTGATTCTCAGAATCAATAGGAGAATTCTTGATTTCCTAATCTACGAATTCAGATATTTGTGTCCGGGATTTAATTGAGTCGATGGCGTGTGGTGTAGTGTCAAATATGATATCCCCTTCTGGGTTGTGCATCTCCTCTGTATCTTCATTCTTCTTCGATGCTTTATTCAGTGCC
The DNA here is from genome assembly GCA_000966675.3 of Picea glauca. NCBI lineage: Eukaryota > Viridiplantae > Streptophyta > Pinopsida > Pinales > Pinaceae > Picea > Picea glauca. The sequence goes on from JZKD02S1450462.1 coordinate 290,351, forward strand.
ATGACTTTATGTTAGATGGAAAACCTATCACAAAAAAGGAGTGTATGAGCTCGGTTGAATGCGTCTTACGCTTGATAGTATGAAACATAATATGTTGTGAAACACAGAACTTTAAACTCTCTTTTAATTCATTTAACGATGTAGGTACTATCGCAGCTGAAAATAATTCAATACATTGAATGCAGTGGATGTTTACTAAGATACGCATTAGTGTCACATATCATCAGTTATCCTTTATTAAAGTGGCCACATTTTGGTGCTTTTGATTTCAAATTTCGAAAAACTCATTCGATCAGAAAACGAAGCATGAACTAACCTAAAAAGTTTGATTGTCATTAATCATGCTTCCAAAATGGAATTAATTTATACTAAACATGGATTAGGAGTCGAGACTTCATGTTTCAGGATTTTGGGGATTGTGTTGGCAAGAGGTATGTTATCACTGAATCCCAAATTTCGAAATTGAGAAATCACGACAAGTTTAAATTAGGACTTAACTTCGTTCTAGAAAATTAATTAATCAATATTAAACCCGCTTTGATTTTTTTGGGATTTCGTGGATCGTGTTGACAAAAGGTATGTCATCAATGAATCTCGATTTCCGACATTGCGAAATGATTAACTTAAGCCTTAAATTTTCTTATTAGTGAATTAATTAATCAGGATTAAGGACTAACCTCCAAAAATGAATTAATTTAGACTAAACATGGATTAGGAGTCGAGACTTCATGTTTCAGGATTTCGGGGATTGTGTGGACAAGAGGTATGTTATCGTTGAATCCTGATTTCCGAAATTGCGATATGATTAACGTAGTCTTTAATAATTAGTAACTTTCATATTTCGGGAAATCGGGGATCGAGATTCCACGATTGGAAAAGCATTAAAAGATATGTTCTCAGTAAACCTCGAACCCTGAAAAAACCTTTAAAAGTTAGTCTTAACTTCTTTAGGATTTAAGCTTTTCATTATTTAAAAAATAATCTTTACAGAAAGCACATCGGGACTTTTATAACATTTTTGGTTTTTTGCCTTTTATTATTTGAAGAATAAAGCTTTTCGGGATTTCGGTACCGGCCTTTTGGAAATGATAGTGAGGGTTATGCTTTATGAAAATCCGAAACCCGAAAAAGGAGGGTTTTAGTTTTGAAGATAAAAAACTTAATAAATGTTTCAACAATGCTTATGTTTTTAATCAACATGTTAAGGGATGCATAATGTGGGATCCCACTACCCACAAAATCATCATGGATAGAGATGCAATGTTTGATGAATCTCCTTTTATAAAATCAAACATAGTAAAATATGAAAGGTTCAAAGAATGACCAGTAGTAGAAGGGTGTTTGGAAGGTATTGATTTCCATGAAGGTTTCTCTCTAGTTGTTAAAATCTTGTTTCTATTCATGTTGTGTTAGCACTAGTTGTGTTAGTACAAATAGATGTTAAAATTGTTTTACATAGAGTTTTTTGGATAAGGGGATGTATATGGAACAACTAGAATGGTTAGTTAAGGATCCCAACATAATATTTGTTTGCAAACTAAAGAATCATTGTATGGCCTGAAGCATTTCAGACAAATGGTACAAGATGTTTTATTCCTTCATGGTGAGCCAAATTTTACAAGAACTGAGTTTAACCATTGTGTTTATGGTATATTCATTATCTTGGTGTTATGTTTTATGCTTGTTGCAAGCACAAACATGGTTGAGGTCAACAGGTTGGCTCAGTTTGTTAGGACATTTGTTATGAAGGATATGGGAGCAACAAAATAAATATTGGGCATGGAAATACACAGAGACATGAAATATGGTAAGCTTGGTTATCACAATAGAAGTATGTGGTGAAGATACTCACGAAATTCAGTATGAATAATGTGAAACCAATAAAATCCCTTTGGATTTCCATTGTAAGTTTTCTTCGGGTTTATGTCCTAACTAATGAAGAAGAAAAGGGTTATATGTCTAGAATATTATATGTTAGTAGAAAGTTTGATGATTGCGATGGGAAATGGTCAACATTTCACATGCAATTGGTGTTTTCAGTAGACACATGGCAAAACCAGGTAAAGAGAATGGAAATGGGTGCTTCAAACATAGAAGCACAAGTATCACCTATAGTGATTGCAGTGATTTAGTATGTGGTTGTGATTCATGAGATTTGGACAAGAGGAGACCTACCTCAAGTTATGTCTTGAAAGAATGCAAGGATCTATTGGGTAAGTTTAGAAAAGTATAGGATGAGGTGTTATTTGGTAATCAAAGTGTTTTTCATTTGAATAATAGTCTAGCGTATCAAAATGGACAAGTGCATTGATTTATAAGACAGGTTACTAATGGAGGCAGAATGGTCCATACAGGAATGAATCAGGAATACATGTTCACGTAACAGTACTGTTAGAGACATTGTGGAGTTGTGGTGATTTTTGGCTTCTCTTGGCTTGCAAGAAAGGTGATGAATAAATTTGGGCATGATATATTAGGTAAATTGTTGTCAAGGTGGAGATTGTTGGAAACATGCCAACGAATTTTCCATGTGGTCACATGCACATGCATGCAACTATATTTAGATTGTGCATGCATGCACTCTTCCGTGAACAAGTTGTGTATCTATTTTATCTATTTATGATCAGTTCATGTAACTGTGTGATAGCTTTTATATATACGATCATACCCATAGAGGTGAAAGTGCAATGCAGTGTAGTGTGTGAGAAAGACACGATATTGTGGAGTGCGGTGTGTGTGTAGAGAGGAGAGGATGGTTGTATGCCTAGGTTGGATATTGTAATTCTCTCTTGAATAATAAGAATATTTATTATCATTTCCCACAGTTTTTCCTGTATTGGGTTTCCACGTAAATCACTATGTCAATTTGTGATTGTTGTTCTCGGTTTAATCTTGGTTTTATATTCTTTGCTTTTATAATCTTGTTACGTTTTTGCTTCTGCTGCCTAACAACATTCTAATTTGTGAGAATATTTGAAGTGGTTTTGGAAGGATCTAATTAGCTCATTGAATGATCTCTCATGACATTGGAGAGAGATGGATATTCCAGAGCTCACAGGGATCCATATCTTTTGAGGCAAGGGCCACTATTTGAAGGAAGCAAAAAGGAGGAACAAAACCAAACATGAATGACCCGAATTTATGAGCATAATGAAATGAATACATATTATTAACAAGTTATTAACACAAAATAACAGAGGTACAGTAAAAATGGTTTTCTAATCAATAAGGAAATAAGATGAAACTGTAAAATGCAGCGGAAACAAGCTTGCTGGAATGGTGGTGGCTTATCTCTGAGAAGAGATGTGACAGTTGCACTCATTCGCAAGAATATGATTACAATGAGGATCTGAAGGAATTTTTACAATAAACAGGAATGAAAAAAACCCCAGATATCCAAAAACCTAACCCTAGGAGATGAAGCACCAAAAGTCATGTGGGCCCCGTTTGGGTAAGTTAGTACATCAACTTCCTGGAGTCGTAACTTTTACATACGATCTATGTTTTAGTTGTATGATAGCCCATTGGAAAGTTATAGCTGAGGAGATTCATTTTGGGGGAAATATTAAAGGAAATTACACATTTCTCCCCGTTTTTCCAAAAAGCATCGTTTAGGGCCTCAAAACGGCTCTGGAAGTGAAAAACTGCTAAAAATAGTAAATTACCAACATTGCCAAAAAATTGTTTTGAGCCAGTTGGAAAATGTGGGTGGCCACCGATATCCACCTGGATCAATTCTCCCTCCTTAGTAATAAATGGTCTCCATTGTGTTAAGTTCCCCTATCAGATGAGGAAAATTCTGAATTTGGGCCTGGGTGAGCCACTTGCCTTGGTCCAGGAGCTACCCTTCTTTGATGACTCGATAAAGATGGATCCTTTGCTGTTGATTTCCCTTGATATGTGTGTCAAAAATATGATCATTGGATTCCTATTGTATGCAATCGGGGTTGATCATTGTTGGTGTCAGTTGTTCTGCTACTTTTGAGGTGTCCAATAATGGTGGGAAATAAGGGCAAAGGAGATCCACGTTGAACACTGGGTGTAGGCCAAGGAAATGAGGAATGTTGAGCTCAAAAGAATTATCCCCCACAACCTTGGTGATGGTGTACGGTCCATAACGAAGTGAGCAAAGCTTTCGATGGGGTCCTGAAAGGATTTATTTCTGCAAGTGAAACCAAACTTTGTCGCCCACCTGAAACTTATGTGGCACCTGATGTTGATCATGGCACTGCTTGTACTTGTCATTGGACGTATGTAGGATATCCTAAACCTGTTAGCAGATGTGTTGGATCTGCTCAATCAACTGAGTGGCTTTGTTAGCTTCAGTTGGAGTAGGAGATGAGTCGGTCGAGACCACAAGGGAAAGTGAAACAACTATGGGACCCAATGGTTGGAATCCCAACCCCACCTGAAAGGGGATATGTCCGGTTGAGCTATGCAGGGATCGGTTGTAGCTATGTTGGACATAGGGAAGTCTCTCATTCCATGTGTGAGGGTTATTTTAATTATACAAGTGAAGGATATGCACAATCATTTGATTTACGACCTCGGTTTGGCCATCGGTCATGGATTTGGTGAGCTTGGTGTCCAACAGTGACCAGAGGCTCGACCATAATGTGTTGATAAATCAGCTGTACTAATTTGGGACAATGGTTTGTGGGATTCCAAAATGTACCCAAACTCGTTCAAAGAAGAGCTTGGCAATGGCCTCTGTTGTGATTCTCTTCTTGCAGGCAACCAGAATCACCATCTTAGAAAAGTGATCAAAACCACAAAAACAAAGTCATTTCCCCGCTTGGTGGATGGGAGGCCCAACATGTAGTCCATTGAGATGGATTCCCATGGTCTGTCAGGAGTAGGAAGAGACGTGTACATGCCCTATTTCTTAGTGGTTGTTTTGGCAATAGCGTAGGCAGTGCAGGACCTGATATACTTGTTGACCTCGTTTCAAAGTTTGGGCTAGTAGAAATGTTTTTGTAGCATCGCCACTTTATTTTCGACGCCGAAGTGTCCTGCCACCCGAATGTAGTGAGCTTCCTAGATCAGATTCTCTCTCTCACTTGATGGAACAAAACTATGGCCCAGATGACAAAACAACTCATCCTAAAGATGGAAATTATCGACAACTGCTTTGGCACCCAACATTTGGTAGGTGGTGGTGAAGTCTAGTTATGTCTCATAGAGTTGGGGCCATCCAAAGGTCTCATGACCGCAAGAGTCTAGCATCGTGGTGAGTGTTGTGACTGGTGGTTTGTTGAGGCAATCAGCAATGCAATTGGTGCTTCATGTTTTATACTTTATGTTGAGGTGGAATTGCTACAAGTATGTGGACCACCTTTTATGGCAGTCATTCTGCAATTTTCCTTGTGTATGCATGAATTACAGTGGCTTATGATCAGTGTGGATGACTGTCTCCTTCCAAAGAATGTAATTTCTCCACTAGCGGCAGGCTTGCATAATGGAGTACATTTCTTTGTCATAAGTCAGGTACTTATAGACAACATCTAACAGTGTCTCACTATGATAGGCCACGGGGTGGCCGTGCTAAGTGAGAAAGGTGCCCACAACATAGTCTGAAGGATCTATCTCGATATCAAACCGTTGTTATAGGTATGGTAGTGAAAGTACTAGGGATGAGAACAAGAGATGCTTGAACTCATTGAACGCTTGTTGTTGCGATCGACCCCACCCAAATTTCTCATTTCCACCACCCCTTGTTTATTTGGTTAAGGGCCCATGCAATATGGGAGAATACCAACACGAACCTACAATAGAAATTGGCAAGGCCCAAGAAGCTCTGAAGCTCAGTGAGTGTGGTTGGGGTTGGCCAGTCATGAATGACTTGGATCTTGGCTAGATCCACATGTACGCCATGTTGATCAACGATGTAGCCCAAGTAATGGACCTTGTCCATGCCGAAGGAGAATTTTTTCAAGTTGGAGTATAGCTTGTGATGTCGTAGGGTGTGCATAACCTGTTGAATATGCTGCAAGTGTTTGACCCAAGTCTTGCTATAAATGAGAATGTTTGTTGGCATGATTTATAGGAAAGTGTGTGCTTGTCATTGATGGAAAGAACAACAGTGACGATGGCATGATTACAGGCAAAGAGTGAAAAAGGAATAAAATCTTAGGAGGAATAGCGTGAGTTATGCAAAGATCACAACTCAGAAAGGAAAGCGCAGTACATAAATGAATGAAGATTAAAATCTCAGAAGAGATGGCACGATAAAACTCGGATGTAAATATGCGAGGAGGTTACACCGAGAGTTAGGACAACCGTTAGATCCAGGAGAATAACATGTGCCACATGAGAATCCACGTCAGCAAGGACACATGGCACAATCACACAATGACAAGTTTCAAGTTGATTTGGCATTTTAGGTACTTGAAAATCACAAATCCAAGTGACACGTGGTAGCTACTAGGCTCTTGAAATGTCTTCAAGTGACGTAACTAAGTGACATCACTTCGGAGGAAAGAAGGGGTTTGATATTTGAAATCTCCAAATTCCATAGATCCGAACAACATATCAATCATTGATCCGAAAGGGACATGCATCAATGGATTGACAACTTTGGAAGATTGACGTATAGAAAAAAGAACGGGTTGAGATTTGAAATCTTTGAAGTCCAGATACCCACAGGGGATTGTGACCGTCAATCCAAAAGGGACACACGTTGTTGGATCATGGACTTCGGGTGAAATGCTCCAGGAGAAAGCAAAGTTTGAGAATCGAAACTCCCGAAGCTCGAAAGGCGAAATCGATCTCGTCCATTGGTTTGGAGGGCCACATGTCACCTGATCATTGAGACTAAGGATCACACATGGACCGAGAAAAGAAAGAAGGAAAGGAAGATAGATCAGAGTCACTGATCGAAGGAGCATCGTCAATATTGTGAGATTGACAGTCCCGTCGTATTGTAGGGCTAGAACATGCTCGGGACTTAATTTTTCATGAGTGGGCCACAATAGAAACCATGGTTTTGGAGAAAGGATACATTGAGGATTGTAGTGAATTGTGGGGTGAAAAGAGGGTTTCCCTCAAACCGCCTATGGGCATGCTCGCAATCGCGTGGTCATGTGAAGTTCATAGCCCAAGGTTATATCGTGAAAAGGAGCTATCACTCACTAAACGGAGATCAGGAAGTGACTTTTTAATAGGCATTTGGTCACTGTCGATGGTCAGGTGAAGGAAGGGGATTAGAAGCCAAAGAAGCGATAATTGACTGGCTATAACTTCAAGAACAAAGTGATTGTATTTTCCAGAGAATTTGAGGAGCTACATGGTGATCGCCAGAGGAGCTGAAGAATCTCTAGGTAACTTCCAGTGGAATGAAGACTGATCATAGAGACAATTGACAGATGGAAAAGTGTCAAAGTCCGTAACTGCAACAAAGAGGATAAGCTCAACTATGACAGAGAAGATGAAGTGTCGCACTTCCAGAGAAGGGAACGAATCTCAGGATAAGCCAATGATGAAAAACAGACTCAGCATAACCACCAAAGAAGATGAAGAGTTTCCATGATGATTAGGAAGAGGACTCGATGTGAGAAAAAGATGCAGAACATAGAAGTGAAGTGATTCTTCTCGTTAGCTATGCAGTTGTGAGGAAGAGATGCAGTGAACAACTCGTAGGGAAGAACAATGACACAATGAAGAGCATACAGAGGCATTGCACATAGAATATAGATGGTGCACAGAGCATAAAATGTAGTGAACTAGCAAAGCGCATGGGATGAGAGAAGAAAGACACCGATGCATGCAGAGAAGAGCAGTGTAGCAGAGCAGTGATGAGACTAGTAATCCATTGATAAATGTTGTATCACTACGTTAAATTTAAGAAAGAAAATATTTATATTTCAGGGTGGTAGGGAGGTGTTAGGGAGGACTATTTTCCTCAGAGTTTCAAGTGGGTGCTTGAACATAGGGAGTTGTAGCTTCCATCTGGTTTCATCCAATAAAACCAGGGTGGCAGGGTGGTGCAAGGGAGAAGTATTGTTCTATGTTATACAGGTTGGTTCCTGTGTAACTGTAAGTTGGTACTGGAATAATCATGGATTTGGTGCTTCCTTCTAGTGGGTGCTATAGAAACAAGAGAGTTGGTGCTCTCGACAAGTTTATTCTTGTAAAATAGAGGTTTTATCCTCAAGAGGAGTTGGAGCTCATAAGAATGATAATGTGACGCAACCCATGCTCGCAAGCACGTCCGCTCATAGGATCTTCCTCTTCCTTTGGCCCAAAGAAATCTAAGGTCCTTCTATTTCCCTATCAGGAAATCTACACCCACAGTAATCCTCATGGGATCCCCCTTCTTACCTATCGGGAGATCGGACTTCGCAAATCGGTGAATCCTAAGGTCAAACTTTGGTTTCACAAATCATTGAAACCCGACGTAAGTCAACGCTGACCTTTTTTGTCTCCTATCGGGACTTCCACTATCGCAATTTCGGCACTCACAATGTCACGGAACTTGGTTCCCCGACTACTGATACTCGATATGCCAGAACTCCAATGAGCTCGCGCTTTGACCTTTCAACAACCCTGTCACATCTATCAGGACTTCGAAATTCGTGGGATCGCGAATATTGATGTCAATGTTTCGGGACTTCTCGCTGTGAAAACCCGAAATGGTGTGCCACCTGTCCACTAGCCGACTCCGCTATGGACCCACACTATCCTTTTGGCTGTTGGGATATCGCGTTTCGCGATATAGCGATTCTCGTTGCAGTATTCATGGGAATTCAACCCACGAAACCCCGATGCACAATGTCACGTGTGAATCCGACGGTCCTTTATGGCTCGGATCAACGGTCCTGTCCCTCTTGAGCTTTTAACCTCTTGGGATATACCTGCAGTATCTCCCCTGCACCTCTGTGGGATCTAACGGCTCACAGGATGTCATGAATCCTCCTCGGAGAATTCTGACCGTCCGTTCTTCCTTGGTGATTTCCATGAAATGCACCAAGTATTCCTCCTCGAAAGCCTGTTCACCTGCACGCAAACTTGCAACGCCTATTTGAACACTTCACGACACAAGCTCCCTGTGCTTCTCTTGACAATTTCTTGAAGGTTCTATGTCTCCTGATCTTTTCAATGGCTTCAATTCCTCAGAAAGAAACACTCTTGCTTGCACTCCTTGTGGCAACCTTCAAACTCTTTCAAGTGCTTGAAGACTTCAACTCGGCACCCACCTGCAGCATCAGTCCCTCAAATAATTCGTTCCAGTCCACAACCCTGAAAATTTCCTTGGCCTGCGCACTCCTTGCACAACTCCTGTGACCCAATTCCACTCTTGGGTGAATGAGAACAAAGCTTAGACTATTTGAGCCTTCTGTCAATGCACTCCTTGCGGACACCTTCAACTGCACTCCTTGCAGGAATTCTTGCTCAAACAAAAAAACAATTGAAACTCATTCTACTTCCTCTCAGAATTCAAATTCAAATATGAAATCATGTACACAACATAAAAACAAATGCATAATAGGAAGTAAACATTCATGAGAATATAAATCAACATTCATACACAGAGAACAACACGGCCATGAATCTGAATCAATTCCTTCTATTAATCCAAATATATGTACACGGGTGTTCTTACACAGCTCTCTACATGCTCTCTTCTATGCTCTCAGATAATGTTACAATGATAGAATGAGGGTGTCTATATCTGTTTTCCCTCCAGCTCCTAAAAACTGTCTAATCTAGAATTTAATTCTATCTATCTGCATTAACTATTTTAAATGCCTTCATCTACCTAAGGATGAGAGCGACTCGCTCAAGGTCCATTACATTCATACAAGTGCGCCTATATTTAATTGTGCCATTTATGTTTGGCGCATCAACTTCAAGGGAAAATTCAAAAATTTTATGCTGGCTTGTCCAGCTATCCTTCACTTCCGCGTTGGCTCGCTTGATGTGGGAGATGCTCCTGCATCATACTCCCTCACTTGAAAAATATTCATGGGCTCCTATCCATGAGCTCCTACACGGTATGTCCATGCCTCTGAATCTTTGCTTCATTCTCCCAGCTGGCATCTTCAACTGGATGGTCCTTCCACTTGACCAAATATTCGAAGTATTCCTTTCTCATGGTCTTTTTGCTCACTCGTTTGCCCAGTATCTGCTCCATCTATGGCTTTTCTACAACTAGCATTTGTTTCTTCCACTGAATCATTGGCTTCTCATATCCTGTTTCTGCTTCCTCAGCCTTAGATGGGTACAAATCTGAGACATTGAATATCGGAGAAATTCTGACCCCATCAGGTAATTCAATCTCGTAAGCATTTGCCCCGAATTTCTTCAAGACCTTGCATGGCCCAATTTTCTTCATCTTCAGCTTGTTATATGTTCCCCTCAGGAACCTTTCTTTCCTCAAGTGTGCTAGGATCAAGTCTCCAACTTCAAACTGAAGCTGTCTCTTGTGCTGATCTACTCTCTGCTTATATTCCTGACTTGATTTCTGCAACTGCTCCTTCAGCTTACTGTGAAGCTCCCTCATCGCCTCTGCGAATTCTTCTGCACTAGCACTCCTAGTCGCAGTCTGTTCTGAATCTCTCAGCTCAGAAACTCCTCTCGGTTGTATTCCATAGACAATATCAAATGGACTCTGTCCTATGCTTCTATTTACTGAGTCGTTATATGCAAACTCTTCCTGTGGTAATATATTGTCCCACTGGATGTGGTGTTCTGTCACCAAGCTCCTCCGTAAATCTCCCAAACTCCTATTCACCACTTCCGTCTATCCATCCATCTGAGGATGATAAGAAAAACTAAATGCCAAGTTAGTTCCTAGCTTCTTCCATAAAGTCCTCCAAAAGTGTCCTATAAACTTTGTATCTCTGTCCGAAACTATACTTCTGGGTAAGCCATGAAGTCGAATGACTTCTTTGAAAAACAGGTTCGCGATGTGAGTCACATCACTGGTTTTCTGACATGGGATAAAGTGTGCCATCTTGGAAAACCTATCCACTACCACAAATATTGAATCAAATCCTCTTTTCATCCTTGGCAATCCCAATATGAAATCCATGCTAATTTCATCCCATGGTCTCTCAGGTATGGGTAACGGTTGATAAAAACCCGCATTCTGCTTTCTTCCCTTCGAATGCTGACAAATTCTGCATCTGTCCACAAATCTCTTGACCTCTGATCGCATCCCTGGACAAAATTATGATTCTCTCAACTTTGTGAATGTTTTTGTAAATTCTAACCTTGTACAATATCTACTGCAAATTGATATTCAAAAAAGAACAGAAAAGATACAATGGCAAATACAAACATTACACAGAGATTTTTCACCTGGAAACCCA
>JZKD02S1450462.1:301712-323488 GCA_000966675.3 Picea glauca
ATATGTCGGCTCAGCCCGACGAAAATATGTCGGCCCGAAAAAAAAAATTCGGGGGCGCTGCACCCCCTGAGGGGGGGCCTAGCGGCCCCCTCTCTAACCCCCCTACGCACCCGGCGTAGGCGCTCAGACACTACTACTCGTGAAAATCATATAACACATACCCAACATTTTTTTCATGACCGAAGTGTCCGGCCAATCCTCCACTGTGTTTCTCCTTCAGCAGATTCTCCCTCATAGAGAAATTCGGAATACACAGCTGATTGCCCTTAAACAACAACCCTTCCTGGATCATGTACTCGGCCCACTCGCTCCTATCTCTGAGAACTATATTCTCAGTTGCTTCATACGCTTCCCTAAAATCTGGATCATCTGCGTACATGTCCCTGAGATCATCAAAACCCAACGTTTTGACTCTGAACTCCTGAAACAACAAACACTTCCTGCTCAAAGCATCAACAAATTTTTTAGCAGTACCCAAAATGTGTTTGATCACAAATGTGAAATTTTGTATATACTCTACCCATTTTACATGTCTCTGATTCAACTTCTCTTGTTGAGTCACAAACTGTAATGCCCGATTATCACTATACAAAACAAATTCCTTCGGGATCAAGTAATGCCTCCATTTCTTCAATGCTTGTATGATGGCATAGAACTCTTTATCATATGTGGAGTATTTAACTTTCACCTCATTCAGCTTCTCGCTGAAATATGCGATCGGCCTGTCATCCCGACTCAAGACCGCCTTTATTGCAAACCCGCTTGCATCGCATTTCACCTGAAATGTCTTTTGGAAATCTGGCAACACCATAACCGGTTGTTCCGTAATCTTCTGTTTCAACAGATTGAAACTCTTCTCAGCCTCTGTTGTCCAGTGAAAATATTTATGTCTTTTCTTCACTGTATCCATCATTGCTGCACTAATTCCACTGAAATTCCTAATGAACTTTCGGTAGAAACTAACCAATCCATGAAAACTTCTCACCTCAAATATGTTCTTCGGTGATGGACAATTCTTGACCACTTCTACCTTCTCTGGATCCATCCTCAACTTATCTGCAGAAATAACAAACCCTAGATAAATGAACTCCATCTTCATGAACAAATATTTCTTCATATTTATGAGAAACTTCTCTTGCTGTAGCTTCTTCATCACAATAACCAAATGTTTCAAATGTTCAGTCGTTGTCCTATTGAAAATTAGTATGTCATCCAAATACACAATGACAAATTTTTCGATGAACTCCCTCAACACTTTGTTCATCAACCTCATGAAGGTACTCGGGGCATTTGTTAAGCCAAACGACATAACAATCCATTCATACAACCCTTCGTTAGTCTTGAATGCGGTCTTCCATTCATCACCCTCTCTCATACGAATCTGGTGATATCTGCTCTTCAAATCAATATTTGAAAAGAATTTTGCTCCACTTAAGCAATCCATCAGGTCATCCATCCTTGGCAATGGAAATCTGTACCTGATGGTTATTTTATTGATCGCCCTTGAATCAATACACATCCTCCAGACTCCGTCTTTCTTTGGACTGAGTACTGTTGGAACATCACATGGACTCAAGCTTTCTCTGACCAACCCTTTGTCCATCAAATCTTGGACTTGTCTTCTGACTTCTTCATTCTCTTGCGGCGTCAATCTATACACTGCTTTGTTTGGTAAACTAGATCCTAGTATGAGATCAATATGATGACTCACACTTCTGATCGGTGGCAATGAACGAGGTAATTCATCCACTACTATATCAGCAAACTCTTCTAGCAGTCCCTGAACCTATTCTGGTAAATCATCCACTCTCGTGCTGGTCAAAACAATCCTCGGTTTTCTGACCACAAAGAATTGTGGTTCTTCCTTCTTCTTTACCTCAGTAAGAAGTTCCTTCCCACTCATGAGAAGTACAGTATTACTTACTTCCGGTTTCACTTCCTTATCCTTGATTGGAAGCAACATGTGAGTTCTCCCATTCTTTTCAAGGGTGTATGTGTTCATTCTCCCATCATGAATCACATTTATGTTATATTTCCATGGTCTACCCAACAATAGATGACAAACATCCATAGGAATAACATCACACAATATTCTATCATTATATCCTCCTATCTTGAATTCAACTAAACATTGTTTAGTGACAGTTACCTGATGTCCCTTCTGCAACCACGAAATTCTGTATGGGCTTGGATGTTCACTCGTCTCCAGCTCCAACTTTTCTACCATCTCGGTTGAAACGAGATTATCAGTGCTTCCACTGTCTACAATAACCTTGCATACCCTGTCCCTGTTCTTGCAAGCAGTTCAGAAAAGTCTACTCCGTTGGACTGAACTCTCCACCTCTTTCTCAGGTGTCAAAAGAGCTTTTAGCATCATCAGCGATCTTTCGCCTTCAACATCTTCTGCCTCAACATCCCGCCTCTGCGATTTGATGATGTGAGCTTCTCCTCCATCTGTCTTTTTATCTGGACACTCATAAGACTTATGCCCATTCTTTCCACATGTGAAGCATTTAATCACTCCACCTCTTCCTCCTCCTCTACCTCTAGTACAATGAAAAGTATTATTATCAGCATAATCCCCTCTCTGCTCATTATGTTGTCCTCTCTGCTCAGCATATTTCCCTCACTATGAGGTTCCACCTCTCTCAGTTCAAATCTGAGGTTTCTTCCAGTCTTCCTTGGGCTTTTGATTTCTGTCCTGGGCAACTGATTTGCCTCTGGGATGACTTCTGCCTTGGCCTCTTTGACTCTGCTTTTATCTCATCTTCTCCTTAGCTTTCAAAGACAATTGATAAGCATCTTCCACCATTCGGATGGTTAACATGCTCATCTCATCCTGGATATCGTATCTCAGGCCATTCATGTATCTGGTAACTTTCTCATCATCGCTCTCCCGATGACCTGCCCTGATGTTCATCTTGTAGAAGTCTTTAGTGTACTCCTTCACTGACATCGGCTTTTGTCTCAGGTTCTGCATCCTCTTGAACAAAGTGATATGATAGTCTCTGGGGATGAATTTTTCTTTCATCTTCATAATCATCCTATCCCAGCTCTTGATTTTTTTCTTGCCCTTGCAGCGTCTGTCAGCTTGTAGTTCATCCCACCACAATGCTACATGTCCCCTTAATCTAGTGATAGCATGCTTGAACTTCTTATCCTCTTTGACATCTTCGTAGTCGAAGTATGTTTCTAAAGCTCTAATCCAGTCTAGAAGCTCCTCTGCATCCAAGTTTCCTTCGTAAACTGGAATGTCCATTTTCTCTTTTGCACCCATTCTTGCAATAGCTTTGATTAGAGGTTCATTCGTTGCATCCTCGGCTGCAACTTCTTCTTCATGCTCAATTTCAACTTCATCTTCGGAATCACTAAGATCCCCAGCACTAGTTGTATGCCTTTGTGTTGTCTCCATGTCTTCAAGTCTAGCTAGTAAGTCACACATCTCTCTCTCCATAGCTGGATCAGTCATCTGCCTGCCCCTTCTTCTTGGCATTTCCCTCTCCTCTGGATCGGGTGATTGCCTATCCCTTCTCCTTGGCGGCATCGTGAATCCTTCCCTTCTCTACTACAAAAAACAAATACTCTTTCTGGGCTCTGATACCAAACTGACGCAGCCTGTGCTCGCAAGCACGTCCGCTCACAGGATCTTCCTCTTCCTTCGGCCCGAAGAACTCTAAGGTCCTTCTATTTCCCTATCGGAAAATATACACCCATAGTAATCCTCGTGGGATACCCCTTATTACCTATTGGGAGATCAGACTTCGCAACTCGACGAATCCTAAGGTCGAACTTTGGTTTCACGAATCACCGAAACTCGACGTAAGTCAACGCTGACCTTTTCTGTCTCCTATCGGGACTTCCACTATCGCGATTTCGACACTAGCGATGTCAAGGAACTTGGTTCCCCGACTCCTGATACTCGATACGCTGAAACTCCGATGAGCTCGCGCTTTGACCTTTCAACAGCCCTGTCACATCTATCGGGACTTCGGAATTCGCGGGATCGCGAATCTTGATGTCAATGTTTCGGGACTTCTCGCTGTGAAAACCCGAAATGGTGTGCCACCTGTCCACTAGCCAACTCCGCTATGGCCCCACACTATCCTTTTGGCTATCGGGATATCGCGTTTTGCGATATAGCGATTCTCGTTGCAGTATTCACGGGACTTCAACCCATGAAACCCCGATGCGCGATGTCACGTGTGAATCCGACAGTCCTTTATGGCTCAGATCAATGGTCCTGTCCCTCTTGAGATTTTAACCTCTTGGGATATACCTGCAGTATCTCCCCTGCACCTCTGTGGGATCTAACGACTCACGAGATGTCGCGAATCCTCCTCGGAGAATTCTGACCGTCCGTTCTTCCTTGGCGATTTCCACGAAACACACCAAGTATTCCTCCTCGAAAACCTATTCGCCTATGCACAAACTTGCAATGCCTATTTGAACACTTCATGGCACAAGCTCCCTGTGCTTCTCTTGACAATTTCTCGAAGGTTTTATGTCTCCTGATCTTTTCCACGGCTTTAATTCCTCAGAAAGAAACCCTCTTGCTCGCACTCCTTGCGGCAACCTTCAAACTCTTTCAAGTTCTTGAAGACTTCAACTCTGCGCCCATCTTCAGCAGCAGTCCCTCAAATAATTCGTTCCAGTCCACAACCCTGAAAATTTCCTTGGCCTGCGCACTCCTTGCATGGCTCCTGTGACCCAATTCCACTCTTGGGTGAATGAGAACAAAGGTTAGACTATCTGATCCTTCTGTCGACGCACTCCTTGCGGACACCTTCAACTGCACTCCTTGCAGGAATTCTTGCTCAAACAAAAAAACAATTGAAACTCATTCTACTTCCTCTCAGACTTCAAATTCAAATATGAAATCATATACACAACATAACAGCAAATGCATAACAAGAAGTAAACATTCATGAGCATATAAATCAACATTCATACACAGAGAACAACACAACCATGAATCTGAATCAATTCCTTCTATTAATCCAAATATCTTTACATGGGTGTTCTTACAAAGCTCTCTGCATGCTCTCTTCTATGCTCTCAGATAATGTTACAATGATACAAGAGGGTGTCTATATCTGTTTTCCCTCCAGCTCCTAAAAACTGTCTAATCTAGAATTTAATTTTATCTACCTGCATTAACTATTTTAAATGCCTTCATCTACCTAAGGACGAGAGCGACTCTCTCAAGGTCCGTTACATTCATACAAGTGCGCCTATATTTAATTGTGCCATTTATGTTTGGCGCATCAACTTCAAGGGAAAATTCAAAAATTTTATGCTGGCTTGTCCAACTGTCCTTCACTTTCACGCTGGCTCGCTTGATGTGGGTGATGCTCCTGCATCATAATGTACAGAAAATAAAGATTACTTATCATATCAAGAAGAAGAGGTTTTTCCCTTTATGGGTTTCCTTAGGAAATATCTGTCTCTATATATTTCATGTGTGTGATTGATGTTGAATATTCTATTTCTTACTTCCCTGCATTATTTTGATCGTCATTGAGTGTTTTGTAAAGAGTTTAAAATGGGCATAATTGTTTAAGCACAATAACAATTGATCCCCCCCCCTCTTAGTTGTCCAACAATTGGTATTAGATCTGGTTCCTTTTATTTAAGGGTAGATCCTAGAGCTTAAACATGAATAGACATGAAGTAAAGTCAACCAATAAGGCCCCCCTGTTCAATGCAACAAACTTCGCCTTTTGGAAAGTTAGGATGAGAACCTACATAATGGCCCTAGGTGTAGATGTCTAGGATGTGGTAGAGATTGGTTATGTAAAGCCAGTTGTACTAGCTTCTAAGGATGACAAGCTAGAATTCAGCTTCAACTCTAAGGCTATGAATTATATTCTAAGTGGGCTTGTAGAAACAAAATTTGTAAAAGTTATGCACTTAGAATCTATCAAATAAATGTGGGACAAACTCATCAGTAGTTATGAAGGTAATGAGAAGGCAAAGGATGCCAAGATTCAAACCTATAGATTATAGTTTGAAAAACTAAAGATGAAAGAGGATGAAACTATTGAGAAGTACTTTCTTAGATTTGAAGAACAAGTAAATGTAATGATAGGACTTGGTGAAAAAATTGAGGATGTCTCTTTAGTTCATAAAATTTTGAGATCTCTCCCAGATAGGTTCAACCCAAAGGTCTCTGTTATAGAAGAACTTAATGATCTAAAAGCTCTGTCTATTGACCAACTCCTAAGAACTCTGATTTCCTATGAAATGAGGATATGTAAAGATAAACCCACGTCTAGAGAAGCATCATTTATAACATATAAGAATGAGGATTCCGAGCCTGATGAAATTGAAGCAAAATTTGTGAGAAGACTAATGAAAGGATCAGGAAAATAACAAGGACAATTTCCCTTCAAATGTTTTAACTGTGCAAATATAGGTCACTTTGCATATAAGTGTCCACACAAGAAACATGATCATAATTCTTAAGGTGAAAAGAAGTACAAACCCAAGAGATGTGGTAAAAAGAAACGTTTATTTGTAAACAATGATGACTTTTTAGAAGACACAGATAGTGACTCTTCCTATGAAGATAAGATTAATTACTTTATGCTTATGTCCAAAGAGTATTATTATAATAAAATCACAGGAAGTGATGTTGACAATGAAGAAGATGTGGTTGACTTGGAAGGAGAACTGATCAGTGCTCTAGAAGAAATTGCTAGACTCGGATCTAAGAATAAGAAGAAAAAACAATTGTTGATACAGTTCGAGAAAGACAATAAAAAACATGATGAAGAATTTTCCCTGCTAAAAGTGGAATTAGAAGAGGCAAAGAAAATATAGGACATTCTGAAACAACGGTTATTAAAAAAAAGGGCAATATGTGAAGCCTTGGAAGAAGAGGTAGTAAAAACCAGAAAAGAGATGGAGAAGTTTAAAATATTGTATCTACAAAATATTCCAAGCATTAAAGCCACAACAGAACTAAATGACATTCTAAGAAAATAAAGAACTCCTTTGTTGAAGACTGGTGTAGGTTATGTAAATGGTTCAAGTAGAAAACAACCAGAAAGCAAAGAGTCAGTAAAGATGATCAAGTCCCAAGTCAGCAGACAATCAGACCATGAGAGTACTCTGTCACCAAAAGCTAATAAAGACAAGATGATCCCTAATAAAAAACAAAGAGATCGGAAGTTGGAGCAACAAATTCCAAGAAGAAGGCCATCCTTCAGGTACCAAAATTTCTTCCATGGTTACTATTTCTAATGTTCTAATTTTGGTCATATGATTGTAAATTGTCAAATTAAGTTTAGAAACATGTAACTGAGGAGGTCAAGAAATAAAGAATATTTACAACATAGAACTAAGAAGCCAATTAATAGACAACGTAGAACCACTCACTTTGACCTACTGAACAACGAGCTCAAATGTTATAATTGTCATAACTTCAGCCACAAAGATGTAAACTGCCATCTGAAGTACAAGGCAGATCCAAGGATAAATCGTTTAGGTATAAATGCCACCACATTGAAAAAGAAAGATAGTGAAAAATGTGGTCTAGTAATTTCAACTCAAAAACAAAAAGACCCCTGGTATATAGACAATGGATGTTCCAAGCACATGACTTGAGACAAGGATAAGTTTATGTCTCTAAGTAAAGTCAAAATAGGAAATGTAACCTTTGGAAATGATGAACCAAGTAAAATCAAAGGTAAAGGGATGGTGAGTCTGAGTAATGATAAAGGAAAATCCTAGGATGTTCTGCTTGTAGATGGGCTGAAATATAATTTTCTTAGTGTAAGTCAAATGTCTGACAAATTATGTGAAGTGGTGTTCACTTCCAATGATTGTAAGATAAAGTCTGTAAACTCAGGTCAAGTGGTGGCTAAAGGCATAAGGACAAAAAATAATGTATATGTGTTGAAAGAAGATAAAGAAGAGTGTCATCTAAGAAAACATGATGAAATTTGGTTATGGCATAGGAGACTTGGACATCTAAACTTTCACCACTTAATCAATCTCAAAAATATTGAGGCAGTAAAATATCTTCCAAGAATATCAAAGCCACAAGACTCTATGTGTAAACCCTGCCAAGTAGGAAATCTAACCAAAAAAGAGTTTAAATCCAAGATCTCTACTTCAATAGAGAAACCACTCCAATTAGTTCATATGGATTTGTGTGGACCATAAATATATGAAGGCACATGGAAGGAAAACTACTTTATGTTGATTGTTGATGATTACTCCATACTTACTTGGGTTTCTTTTCTCAAAGAAAAAGCTGAAGTATTTTAGAAATTTAAAATATTTAAGGATTTAACTGAGAATCAAATAGAAAAGAGGTTAAAGGAAGTAAGATTAGAAAGAGGAGGAGAATTTATGTGAAGTGATTTCAAGGAATTCTTTGATAAACATGGGATCAAGAGAGAATACAGAATCCCAAGAACTCCACAACAAAATGGAGTAGTTGAAAGGAAAAACAGAACAGTTCAGCAAATGGCCAGTTCAACGATGAATGAGAAGAACATTGGTCAACCTATTGGGTAGAAACAACACACACAACAATCCATATTCTTAACAAATCCCACCTAAGACCACATAATGACAAGACACATTATGAACTATGGTATGGAAGACCTACTTCAATCAAACATTTCAAAGTCTTTGAGAGTAAGTGCTATAGAAAGAATAATAATGAAAACCTTGGAAAGTATGATTAAAGAGCTGATGAAGGCATCTTCTTAGGATATTCTACCAATAGTAAAGGATATAGATGATTTAATAAAAGATTGCATAAATTAGTTGACTGCATTGATTTAAAGGTTGATGAAGGAGTTCCAGTAAGAGAGGTGAGAAATATTGAGTCTACTACAAAGGAAATAGCTGACATTGAATATGAACAGGTCTAAGAATCATATGGAGAAGAGACACCCAGACAAAAAGAGTCAGGAGAACAATTAACATCAAATACTTCCTCCAGAATTACTCAAAAGAATCATCCTGAAAGTAAGATAATTGGTGAGAAAGACAAAGGTGTACAAACCAGGAGAAGGATAATCAAAGACATTGAACAATATCATATGGACTTCATATCCATGGTGGGACCCAATAACTTTAATGAAGCCAGTAAATACACAAATTGGTTAAAATCAATTAATGAGGAACTGGACCAGATTGAAAAGAATGACACCTGGGAATTTGTTCCTAGACCAACAAATAAAAATGTAATAGGATCAAAATGGGTCTACAAAAATAAGATGAGTGAGAAAGGAAATATTGTAAAATAAGGCTATATTTGTTTGCAAAGGATATGCTCAAATAGAAGGACTGGATTTTGATGAAACATTTGCGCCCGTAGCAAGATTAGAAGCTATCGGAATGTTCCTTGCATATGCTTGTCATAAACAATTTAAAGTATATCAAATGGATGTCAAATCAACTTTTCTACATTGAGATCTAAAAGAAGAAGTCTATATGGAACAATCAGAGGGTTTCCAACTGTCTGATAACCCTAACTTTCTCTACAAGATGAAGAAAGCCTTATATGGGTTGAAACAAGCTCTTTGTGCCTGGTATTAAAGACTAGATAAGTATCTTCAACAAAAAGGGTTCAAGAGAGGAATAGTTGAAAAAAATCTATATATCAAAACATAGGGTAATTATTTTCTCTGTTGGTCTATGTAGATGACATCATCTTCAGAAGCAATAATTCTTCATTGGTCTAATGGTTTTCTTCTACCATGCACTCTGAATTTGAAATTTCTATGATAGGGGAACTGCCATTTTTCCTTGGTCTACAAATTACTTAGAGGTCTAAAGGATTATTTCTTTCTAGGGAGAAATATCTAAGAGAAATGTTGAAAAGGTTTCAAATGGAAGATTCCACACCTATGAGCACACCTATGGTCACTGGATGCAAATTAAGAAAGGATGATGACTCACCTGGTGTTGATCAAAGTTCATATAGGTCTATGATAGGAAACCTATTGTACATCACAACATCCTATATAGACATAATGCATGTTGTTGGAATGGTAGGAAGGTATCAGGGTGCACCTAAATAGAGTCATTTGTTAGCTGTCAAAAGAATATTTAGATACTTGAAAGGAACAATGGGCTATGGCCTATGGTATCCTAGGAATCAGAATTTTCAACTATTAGTCTATTCAGATGTTGATTGGGATAAATGTGTGGATAAAATGAAAAGCATGAGTGGAGGTGCATTATTCTTAGGAGAGTTGTATCATGGTTAAGCAAGAAGAAAGGTTCCATTTCCTTATCAACTATAAAAGTTGAATACATTGCAGTTGCCACTTGTTGTACCCAAGTATTGTGGATGATTCAGACACTTGCAGACTTGGAGGTAAAATATACTACACCGATCCCAATTCATTGCGATAATACCATTGCAATCAGTATGTCAAAGAACCCTGTATTTCATTCCAAGACCAATCATATACCCATCAAGTATCACTTCTTGAGGGACTAGGTGACCAACACTATTGTTTCTTTGCATTATATTCCATCCAAATATTAGATTGTTAATATATTCACTAAACCTCTTGCAAAATCTCAGTTTGAGTATCTATGACAGAATTTGGGCGTGACCCCATTATCAACCTAAGGGACTCCATCATGTCAGGTGTTAATGAATGCAACTATAGGAGACATCCTCAAGATTACAAACCTGTGAGATGTGGAATATAGAAGCTATGTGAAGTCTTACCCTCATCTTACAAAACTGAGAGAAAGCCCCTAATAAAGGGTTTGTGGTTCTAGTCTGGGACAGGGGATAGGAATGTATATGGCCTCCTCCATGACACAAGAGAGAAGAAATATAGATTATTATCCAATGTAAGAGCAATCTATTGAGTTAGGGAAATCCCAAAAAGCATTGGGCACATCATCATGAGAATAAGAACGAAGATGATGTGATGGCATCCTTTGAATATAAGTAGAGTTGATGTGAAGACTCCATATGATCCTCCTGTTGGTGGTAGTGAGAAAGAAGATCTGTAGAGAAGACATGACTATGGATGAGCATAAGTGCACGTGTGAGGAACTAGCTCATCTGTGTAATATAGTGACTCAGGTCTATGACATCCCTATGGATGTGGCCCCTAGTGGATGAGCACTAGTGGGTTTATCAGATCCTTTGCTATATATATTGTTCAAGAGTCGGACCTACCTATAACCCTAGTTATTGTGTAAAGGGTACAGTTTGGCCCTATCTTATTATGTCTAAATATAAACTGTAAAAGATAATTAATAGTAATTATTATAATAATAATAAATTAATATGTCTAAGCGAAGTCGGTCCTATTGTGCCAATAGACACTTTAGTTTATAGGAAAATTCTAATATAAGTAAGAGGAAATATTTCATTTGTAGACACACACTCACTCGTAAGTTTTGGAAATTTCAGCAAGTACACTTCTTGGTCAAAGTTGCGTACCTCTCTTGGGCACTAGGGTTTCTAGGTTTTGTGCAGCCTCTTGTGTGCTAGGATATTCTTGGTGGTAAAGTTATTTCTCTTGAATATTATAGAAAAGTATTTGCCTGGGTTTTTCTCCCTTGTTTGAGAATGGTTTCCCAAGAAACATCTTGTGTTCTTGTGCATGGTGCATCTTCATGTGATCTTGGTTGTTGCAGCATATATGGTTATGATTAATTATTAAAATGGAAGGAACTTCATGCTTAACCTAATGCTACGAAAAAATAACATGGTGTCAGATCATAGGTCTTGAAAGAACCCATTGCACAAGCAGTCTTCACAAGCCAAAGGAAAAGCGCCACTATTGTCGTACAAGAAAATTAGTGCTTTTTATTGAAGAAGATTTTCAGCCTCAAAACCATCTAGAAAAGTGCACCCTAACCCAAGGAACTCCTTGGCACCTTCAACACACCTTTTCAATGGGTAGATCTCCTGGAAAGTGAAACCCTAGTTTTCACAAAGTACCAAAAGTACCAGAAAACCAGAAGTACTAGAGTACCAGAAGTACCAAAAAAACAGAAGTACCAGAAAACCAGAAGCACCAGTCGATAAATCTGTTGGTCAAGTTTGAGGGGGTAAAATTTGGATTTTCATAAATGTGACTGCACGAGCTTACTCACCTCAGCTCAATGCATTTATCCCCTATATCAAAATTAGGTTTTCCTCATAAAACCCTAAGTTGCAGTTTCAGAATCAATTGCAGTATTAGTTGAAGTATCATTTGTTGTACCAGTTGCAATCACCCTTGAAGTCTTTTAAAGATTTATTACCGCTGCTACCAGATGGTGCCCCTACCTTCAAATGATATCATAGGTATGTACTCACATATATTTAAATTGTTAATCTTCAAGGGGTATGTGTAGGAGAAGGGATCTCTTTCCAGATATCCTGAAGGATCTCAAGATCCAAAGCATTCAGAGGAATAATGTAACCCGGGTTTGATTATTCTGATATGAATCTATTTTTTATGACATTATTTTGATCTAGGTTGCATATTGAAGCTATGACCATCATACTAAACTTTGGTCAAGATTAAATTTGAGATCATAGAGTTTTTTTTCTAACCCAACCTTCTCTCAAGATAGAATATTGTCCTAGTACAAAAGACAGGTTAAAGAAAGTACTTATTATCTTGAGCAAAGGAGACTTGGAATAAAAACAACACACTAGAAGTGAAGACTCCAGGTTTGATTATTGTAATTGTCATTCCTCTAACTTATACTTCTAAATTTTGCTACATCACAAATAGGTTTTGTAGATGTGATAGAAATCCTTAAACTTTTTTGATTCTAGAGATGTACTCATTAGTCTCCTTTAGGAGACATTCTTGTTTTGGTTCCTCTTGTTTTCTTGTTCCAGAAAGGTCAAGAACAAAGGAAGATACTTATCCTTTAGAGGAAGTCACATTGACTCGGAGGGAGTCAAAAATATTTGAGAAAGAGGAAGAATAGAACCATCCTTGAGACAATCAATGAAATAATGCATGATCATAATATTTCTATGATTTCATGGATAGAAGCATGCATGACCCAGTATATGTTCAGAGCAAAAGTATTCACCAGAATAGAAGCCTTCACCAGAGTGAAGCCTAAGATTGAACACTTCAGGTTATTTGGGTGCCCAATGTATCTTCATGTACCCAAAGAGAAGAAGTCCAAGATAGATCCTTTAGAAAGAAAGGATATAGTGAATATTCAAAGACATTCTAGATCGACATCCCTGGTCATAGACAGATCGAGACAAGGAGAAACATAGTCCTTGAAGAAGATATAGTCTTTCAAATATCCAGAGAATCTTAGATGGATATTGATAGTAAGACTATACCTTCTCCCCCTTCAATAGTTCAGAGGGAGAAAGACATTATTCCATTTGATCCAGTTTCTCCAGTTGATATGTTCAGTGATATTGCAACAAGGCATAAAATGATTACCTGGACTCACTATGCAAGAGGCAGAAAAGAATAAAAGCCTCTCAAGGAACATTCTGAGAAAACAAAAAGATATTTTTCAAGTTATCCTTCAGTCATGAGCCACTTCAATGATGCTGAGACTCCTTGTCTTAGAGAAGAAACAAGAGAACCTGTATGGAAAGATGCCATAATAGAAGAATACCAATACATATTAAAGAATGATGCATAAGATATTATTCAGCGACCGGAAAGGGAAGTCTGTGGTAAATTCCAAGTGGATCTATAAGATCAAGCATACAACTGATGGAAGTATCAAGAAATACAAAAGAAGATCCATATACAAAATTTTCTCATAAATAGAGGGATTTGTCCATGATGAGACACTTGACCCAGTGAACCGATTCACTTCCATCCGTACCACCATCCATGAGTTGGAAACTATATCGAATAAATAGATTCTTGATGAGTTTGGATTTCATCAAGAGTGTTGTTGATCCAAACCTATACATTCTTGGTGACGCGAACCTGATCCCGATGACTTACTCAGAAAGCCTAGTTGTTGAAAAATAAGAAAACATTGACTTCTGATTTTCATAAAGGATCTTAGTACAATACACTACTTCTTGGGACAAGAAGTATGACAGAGGACCAATGAAATTATCCTAATTCAAGGAAAATATACAGTGGGAATATTAAAGAAGTATGACATAATACAAATCCATCGTGATGGATTTAAATAAGACAATTGATGATGATTCAGAAGAGATTAATCCACAGTTGATTGGATCACTAATGTATTCGATCAACACCAGACTTGATTCACGCCATACAGTGAATGTGATGAGTCAACCAAGACAGACTCACTATGAAAAAACAAAAAATGTATTAAGACACAGTTGGATATGACATGAGATATTCCTCCAGTGTGAACTTGAGTTTGCAGAATATGACAATTCAGATTGAGTAGAAAGTATAGTGGATCGGAAGATCACATCCAGTTGATGTTCTACCTTGAAGTCTTACAAGGTTTCCTGACACAGCAGGAAACAAAACTTTGTGGCCTTGTGTGCACCATAGATAGAGTATATATAGAAATGAGTGTGTGAAGCAATGTGGCTTCACAAACTTCCAACATATTTACTTGAGCATGAGATGGATCCTATGATGATAACTAAGAGTTATGTGTAAAGCTCCTTGAGATTCCAGTAATTCCTGATGGTTCAAAAACACGATGAGATGAAATACCTTCACATCATAGATGTGATACAGAAGAAACATTGTATACTTGCAGTATCTTCCTACACCTGAGCAAAATGAAAACATTTACTTGGTGAAGAACTCCTTCCGAGTTAAGAGGGAGTATGGATGACCTTAGCCAAAAACAAAAACTCAGAGTACATCGATATGAGACCTGGCTTAATGGAGAATTCCTCCCTAGCTGAGAGGGAGTGTTAATGAATGAAGCTATAGGAGACATCCTCCATTTTACAAACCTGTGAGATGTGGAATATAGAATCTATGTGAAGTCTTACTCTCAACTTACAAACCTGAGAGAAATCCCTAATAAAGGGTTCATGGTTTCAACCCAGGATCAAGACAGGGGATAGGAATGTATATGGCCTCCTCCATGATGTGAGAGAGAAGAACTCCAGATGATTATCCAATGTAAGAGCGATCTGTTGAGTTAGGGAAATCTCGAAAAGCATTGGGCACATCATCATGAGAATAAAAATGAAGATTATGTGATGGCCTCCTCTGAATAGAAGCAGAGTTGATGTGAAGACTCCAGATGATCCTCCTGTTGGTGGCAGTGAGAAAGCAGATATATAGAGAAGATGTGACTATGGATGAGAATAAGTGCACGTGTGAGGACCTATCTCATTTGTGTAATACAGTGACTCAAATCTATGGCATCCCTATGGATGTGGCCCCTAGCGGATGAGCACTAGTGGGTGTATGTGATCCTTTGTTATATACATTGTTCAAGAGTCAGACCTACATGTAACCCTAGTTATTGTGTAAAGGGTACAAGTCGGTCCTATCTTATTGTGTCTAAAGATAAATTGTAAAAGATAATTAATAGTAATAGTAATATTAATTATTATAATAATAAATAATTAATATGTCTAAGTGAGGTCGGCCCTATTGTGCCAATAGACACTTCAGCAAGTACACTTCTTGGACAAAGTTGCACACCTCTCTTGGGCGCTAGGATTTATAGGTTTTGTGCACCCTCTTGTGTGCTAGGATATTTTTGGTGGTAAAGGTCTTTCTCTTGAATATTATAGAAAAGTATTTGGTTGGGTTTTTCTCCCTTGTTTGAGAATGGTTTCCCAATATACATCTTGTGTTCTTGTGCATGGTGCATCTTCATGTGATCTTGGTTGTTGCAATATATATGGTTATGGTTAATTATTAAAATGGAATGAACTTCATGCTTAACCTAATGCTATGAAAAAATAACATGGTATCAGATCATAGGTCTTGAAAGAACCCATTGCACAAGCAGTCTTCACAAGCCAAAGGAAAAGCGCCATTGTTGTCATACAAGAAAATTAGTGCTTTTTATTGAAGAAGAGTTCCAGCCTCAAAACCATCTAGAAAAGTGCACCCTAACCCAAGGAACTCCTTGGCACCTTCAACACACCTTTTCAATTTGTAGATCTCCTGGAAAGTGAAACCCTATTTTTCAGAAAGTACCAGAAGTACCAAAAAACCAGAAGTACTAGAGTACTAGAAGTACCAAAAAACCAGAAGCACCAGTCCATAAATCTGTTGGTCAAGTTTGAGGGGGTAAAATTTGGATTTTCAGAAATGTGATTGCACGAGCTTACTCGCCTCATCTCAATGTATTTATCCCCTATATCAGAATTAGGGTTTCCTCATAAAACACTAAGTTGCAGTTTCAGAATCAATTGCAGTATTAGTTGAAGTATCAGTTGTTGTACCAGTTGCAGTCACCCTTGAAGTCTTTTAAAGAGTTATTACTGCTGCTACCAGATGGTTCCCCTACCTGCAAATGATATCAGAGGTATGTACTCACATATATTTAAATTGTTAATGTTTAAAGGGTATGTGAAGGAGAAGGGATCTCTTTCCATATATCCTGAAGGATCTCAAGATCCAACACATTCAGAGGAATAATGCAACCCGGGTTTGATTATTCTTATATGAATCTATTTTTTATGACATTATTTTGATCTAGGTTGCATATTGAAGCTATGACCATCATACTAAACTTTGGTCAAGATTAAATTTGAGATCATAGAGTTTTTTTTCTAATCCAACCTTCTGTCAAGATAGAATATTGTCCTAGTACAAAAGACAAGTTAAAGAAAGCACTTATTATCTTGAGCGAAGGAGACTTGGAATAAAAACAACACACTGGAAGTGAAGACTCCAGGTTTGATTGTTGTAATTGTCATTCCTCTAAATTATATTTCTAAATTTTGCTACATCACAAATAGGAGTCTCAGCAGTGAGTGTGTGAAGCAATGTGGCTTCACAAACTTCCGACAGATTTACTTGACCATGAGATGGATCCTATGATGATAACTAAGAGTTGTGTGTAAAGCTCCTTGAGATTCTAGTAATTCCTGATGGTTCAAAAACACGATGAGATGAAATACCTTCACATCAAAGATATGATACAGAAGAAACATTGTATACTTGCACTATCTTCCTACACCTGAGTAAACTGCAAACATTACTTGGTGAAGAACTCCTTCCGAGTTAAGAGGGAGTATGGATGACCTTAGCCAAAAACAAAAAATCAGAGTACATCAATATGAGACTTGGCTTAGTGGAGAATTCCTCCCTAGCTGAGAGGGAGTGTTAATGAATGCAACTATAGGAGACATCCTCCATTTTACAAACCTGTGCGATGTGGAATATAAAATCTATGTGAAGTCTTACTCTCAGCTTACAAACCTGAGAGAAAGCCCTAATAAAGGGTTCGTGGTTCTAGCCCAGGACAGGGGATAGGAATGTATATGGCCTCCTCCATGAAGTGAGAGAGAATAACTCCAGATGATTATCCAATGTAAGAGCGATCTGTTGAGTTAGGGAAATCTCGAAAAGCATTGGGCACATCATCATGTGAATAAAAATGAAGATGATGTGATGGCCTCCTCTGAATAGAAGCAGAGTTGATGTGAAGACTCCAGATGATCCTCCTGTTGGTGGCAGTGAGAAAGCAGATCTATAGAGAAGATGTGACTATGGATGAGAATAAGTGCACGTGTGAGGGCGTAGCTCATCTGTGTAATACAGTGACTCAAATCTATGGCATCCCTATGGATGTGGCCCCTAGTGGATGAGCACTAGTGGGTGTATGAGATCCTTTGTTATATACATTGTTCAAGAGTCAGACCTACATGTAACCCTAGTTATTATGTAAAGGGTACAAGTCGGCCCTATCTTATTGTGTCTAAAAATAAATTGTAAAAGATAATTAATAGTAATATTAATATTAATATTAATATTAATATTAATTATTATAATAAGAAACAATTAATATGTCTAAGTGAGGTCGGCCCTATTGTGCCAATAGACACTTCAGTTGATAGGACAAGTCTAATATAAGTAAGAGGAAATATTTCATTTGTAGACATGCACTCACTTGTAAGTTTTGGAAATTTCAGCAAGTACACTTCTTGGTCAAAGTTGTGCACCTCTCTTGGGTGCTAGGGTTTATAGGTTTTGTGCACCCTCTTGTGTGCTAGGACATTCTTGGTGGTAAAGGTATTTCTCTTGAAGATTATAGAAAAGGATTTGGCTGGGTTTTTCTCCCTTGTTTTAGAAGGGTTTCCCAGGATACATCTTGTGTTCTTGTGCATGGTGCATCTTCATGTGATATTGGTTGTTGCAGCATATATGGTTATGGTTAATTATTAAAATGGAATGAAATTCATGCTTAACCTAATGCTATGAAAAAATAACATCATGGGGAGTATGTGTTGGTTGAATATCTGATACCTATGCAAAGTACTACAACAACTTAGGGGGAGTATGTGTTGGTTGAATATTGTATACCTATGCAAAGTACTACAAGAACTTAGGGGGAGCATGTTTTCTTTGACATTGATGTCAAAGGGGGAGAAGGAGTGGTCTGGATGCTATAGTTGGAGGTCCAAGAAGAATAGTGTGTCCTTTTAGGGTTTCCATCAATGCCAAAGGGGGATATTGTTGGTTGGATTTACAGGAAAGCATGTTCTTGTCATTGATGGAAAGAACAACAACGACAATGGCATGATTACATGCATAGTGTGCAGAAGGAATCAAAGCTCATGAGGAATAGTGTGAGTTATGCAGAGGTCACAACTTAGAAAGGAAAGTGCAGTACAAAAACAAATGAAGATCAAAATCTCAGAAGAGATGGCGTGATAAAACTTGGATCTAAAGATGCAAGGAGGTTACACTCTGGAGAGATTGAGATTTGAAGTTCTCAAAATGTGAATTTTTGTCAGCCGTTGGATCATTTTAAGTGGAAGGATAGGATAATCCAAAAGAGGTGCATCATAGAAAGATCGAGTCATCGATCTAATATCTTGATCAACGAACATGATTCACTTCAAATATAAAGATGCGAGGAGGTTATGATCTGGAAAGTTTGAGATTGGAGATACCCGAAGCCCGAAAATCTGAAATGAATAAGGACCGTCTGATTTAGAGGACATACGAGGACCGTTGGATCAGGGTTGTTGGTCAACATACCACGTCACAAGACCATGTCATCAAAGGGAATATGGCATACCACGTCAGCAAGGATATGTGGCAGACCACGTCAGTAGACCGCGTCAACAAATACACATGGCATAATTAGATGATGACAAGCGTCAAGAGGAAACTAGCTCATGCCACGTCAACAAGTGACGTAAGAAATTTAAATCACTCCAGGAGAATTTCTTCGAGAGTTTCACCACAAAAATATGTCAAAAGTCCCAAAGTTTCGAAGGAAGAAGGTCCGAAGTCACTCTCAACCATCGATATAAGATACATTGGGAGTTAGGAAAACCGTTAGATCTAGGAGAAGAACATGTTCCACGTGAGGATCCACGTTAGCCAGACTAGGTCAGCAAGGACACATGGCACAATCAGAGAATGACAAGTGTCAAGTTGATTTTACATTTAAAGTACATGCAAATCACAAATCCGAGTGACACATGGAAGCTACTAGGCTCATGAAACATCATCAAGTGACGTAAGTAAGTGACATTAGTCCAAAGGAAAGAAGGCATTTGATATTTTAAATATCCAAAGTTCGGATATCTGAAGGAGATCTCGACTGTTGATCTAAAAGGGACATAGATTGACAACTTCGGATGATTGACGTATGGAGAAAAGAACGGGTTAAGATTTGAAATCTCCGAAGTTCAGAGACCCGCAAGGGATTGTGACCGTTGATCCAAAAGGGACACATGTCGTTGGATCATGGACTCTGGGTGAACTGCTCTGGGAGAAAATGGAGTTTGAGAATTGAAACTACCAAAGCCCAAAAGAAGAAATCGATCTCGTTCGTTGGTTTGGAGGGCCACACATCACCTAATCGTTGAGACTAAGGATCGCGCATGGACAGAGGAAAGAAGGAAAAAAGGAAAGATATATTGGAGCCATTGATTGAAGGAGCACCATCAAGATCCTAAGATCGATAGTCCCGTCGCATTGTGGGTCCAAAACATGCTCGGGCCTTAATTTTTCAATCAAAACCACAGTTTTGGAGAAAGGATGCATGGAGGCTCGTAGTGAATTGCAGGGCAAAAAGTGGGTTGCCTTCAAACCACCTATGGACGCGCCCACAATCACGTGGTCACGTGAAGCTCATATCCCAAGGTCATATTGTGAAAAGGAGATAGCGCTCACTAAATAGAGATCAGGAAGCACCTTTTGAATAGGCGTTTGGTCACCGCCGATGGTGATGTGAAGGAAGGGTCTTAGAAGCCATAATTGACTGGCTGTAACTGCCAGAACAGAGTGATTGTATCTTCCAAAGAATTCAAGGAGATACAGGATGATCACCAGAGGAGCTGAAGAGTCTCGAAGTAACTTCCAGTGGAATGAAGACTGATCATAGAGACAATTGACAGATGGAAAAGTATCGAAGTCTGTAAATGCAACAGAGAGGATAATCTCAACTATGAGAGAGAAGACGAAGTATCGCACTGCTAGAGAAGGCAAAGAATCTCAGGATAAGCCACTAATGATGAACATACTCATCATAACCTCCAAAGAATATGAAGAGTTTCCATGATGATCAAGAAGAGGAATCGATGTGAGAAAAATATGGAGAACAGAGAAGTGAAGCGATTCTGCTCATTAGCTATGTAGTTGTGAGGAAGAGATGCAGTGAACAACCCGTAGGGTAGAACAGTGACACAGTGAAGAGCATGTAGAGGCATAGATCATATAATATAGATGGAGCCCAAAGCATAAAACGTAGTGAAAAAACAAAGTGCAGGGGATGAGAGAAGAAAGACATTAATGCACGCAGAGTAGAGAAATGTAGTAGAACAATGATGAGGCTTGTAAGCCATTGATAAATGTTGTATCACTCTGTTAAATTTAAGAAAGAAAATATTTATATCTCAGGGTGGTAGGGAGGTGCTAGGGAGGACTGTTTTTCTCGGATTTTCAAGTAGGTGCTTGAATAGAGGGAGTTGTAGCTTCCATCTAGTTGCAACCAATAAAACCAAAGTGGTAGGGTGGTGCAAGGGAGAACTAGTGGTCTCTGTTATACAGGTTGATGCTTGTGTAACTGGAAGTTGGTGCTTCCATCTAGTTGGTGCTAGAACAATCAGGGAGTTGGTTCTTCCTTCTAGTGGGTGCTAGAGAAACCAGAGAGTTGGTGCTCTTAGCAAGTTGCTTCTTGTAAAACATAGGTTGTAGCCTCAAGAGGATTTGGAGCTCATAAGAATGATAATGTATAGAAAATAAAGATTACTTATCATATCAAGAAGAAGAGGTTTTTTCCTTTAGGGGTTTCCTCAGGAAATATTTGTCTTTGTATATGTCATGTGTGTGATTGATGTTGAATATTCTATTGCTTACTTCCCTGCATTATTGTGATCGTCATTGAGTGTTCTATAAAGATTTTAAAATGGGCATAATTGTTTAAGCACAATAACAATTGATTCACCCCCCCCCCCTCTTAGTTGTCCAACAATGTCATCTAGGTACACCACCACAAAAGTATTGGTAAATGGTCGCAGGATATCATCCATCATCCTCATGAAAGTGGTTGGAGAATTTGTCAAACCAAAGGGCATGACCATCCATTCAAAAAGTGTTACAGGTATGAACTAACTGAGAGGGGGGGGGGTGAATCAGTTAGTGTAGATTATTAACCATTTACTCTCATTTTTAACTTTGAATCATTAATCTTAGTGGCAGTGAGTC
>JZKD02S1450462.1:334061-351717 GCA_000966675.3 Picea glauca
TTATTTTAAAAAAATAAGTTTTAGAAAAATAATATAACCATGGTTTGTATAAATTTATTCTACCCTCTAAAAAAAATGTGACTAGATTCATAATCATAATTAAAATGTTTTAATAAGTATATACTTCTATCTATATATACTTGGTGAGAAAATATACTTCTATCTATGACTAAATTCAAAATCACAAAAAAAAATGTTTTTTAACTCAAAATCACAAACAAAAATGTTTTCAGAAGCTTGGATTATATATCTGTTTTTACGGAAATACGCATATACTTCTCTCTATGACTAAATTCAAAACAAGGGGAGTTGAGCAACAAGAAGTCCCTGCCAACAACGGAGGAGATAGCAACAAAATTTGTAAGTTTGAAGTTCAATTACTTGTTATGCGTTTCAGCTTGACTTGATCGATTTAGATTAGCCCTAGTTTGACCTGATCAGTTTGGATTAGCCCTTAAAAAAATAGTTTACCAAGTGAAAAATTATTAATGAATTAAAGAATTAATGCATATATGCATAAACGAATTATAAACAATTAATGCATATGTGCATAAACTAATTATAGAATAAATGAAATGCACATATTAAAAGAATTAATGCATCTATGCATAAACTAATTATAGCTTGACAAAGGAATGAATGGAAGTCTTCATTATAATGTCAATATTTTTATATTGACGTAATAAAATATCTAAACAATCAATTAATAAAACTATAAATTCTAATAAAATAAAACAATATAGTTTCAAGGGATTTAAGAGACATAATATCTTAGGCACACTTCCTGGTAGTCTTTCATAACTCTGGAGTTGTAGACTGCAGTCATTACCTTATGTTTTTCACAATCAGTCTCTTCCACAATGTATAGTTTAATTACTGAACATTGAATGTAGAGTGGTAAGTCATCATGAGGAAATCTCCCATTACCATTGGTGCCTCGCTCGTTACTTTTCTTATGCATATAAGAAAATTTGAACTAATGTATATATACATAAACTAAAGGATATAACCATTCGTAGTCAAACCATACACCAGAAGCTGCAATATGATTCGAAGCTCCGGTGAAAACAAATATGCCAGAAGATGCGTTATCAATCTAGAAGAATTTATTAGTTAGATAACGTTATTAGCTACGTTATGAAACTTTATTATGAAACTTTTATCATAATATTTTTGGTTTGACGTGATAGCCCGACTTGCATTTTGTCTCATTTCATTATGGTAAAATTTTCATTTGTCTGCTTTTAAGAATAGGACAGTCAAATAATTAATACAGGATTGTGCAAAAGTAAATGTGAGCCTTCTCAAGTGATGCGTTCCTCCATCTGTCATTCCAAGATTTTGCATGGGAATTACGTGGAACTCATGCTCCTCGTAGATGAGTTTTCTACCTTCTACTCCTCTGCTATATCAATCCGATGTTTTCTACTCCTCTGCTATATCAATCTAATGGTCTCCATCCGATTGCAGATTAATCATATAAATCAAGAGCCCCGAGAACAGCTGCTCGAAGCTTCCCTGCCTGAAGTGGAGCAGCGCAGAGAACCGTTGGTTGAAGGTGCTTCGCCTGAAGAAGAGAAGTCGCTAGGAGAACCGACTGAAGGTCCTCTACCTGGAGATGAAGAGCTTCCCGTAGAACAAATTGGTTTGATAGGCGGAAGCATACAGTTAGAGCTAGCCTTCTACCTACCAAACTACTCTAATCCGATCTACCTTGCAGGAAGACAAGCATAACTCCTTTCGAATCCAGAAAAAAGGAATCCTGGGAAGCTATCACTTAATTCGAGCAAGCTCTCCTCCTGTATGAAATCAATACTTTATTCTCCTTCTTCTATGGAAACAAGCTACCCTTACGGCATAGACTTCATGATACCTTAAGGAACGGACGGGAGGGACTCTACTGTATTCCATAAAGAATAAATGGACTTATTTTCCAGTATGTAAGGCAACCAGAATGCTCATTTCCATCCAAATTCTGTAGGATTGAATTAGTGCCCTCATAGTCGCATTTTCCTGTTTGCATCTTTCCTCCTACAGATTAAACACATCATATTAATTGATTCTTATATATTGTTTTATTACACAATGTTATATTATCTAAGATAGAAATGCCAACAAGAGATGGCAATATTTTATTTTCAAAGTTTAGGCATAATCTATGCAAAAGACGTTACCTGTATCAGAATCGCATAATTTGTGGTGATGCCACAAAGAAATGGTAAATGGTTTTGCTAGGACAAACATTGTAGGTGTTCAGTTTGTTCATAATCAAGGCCAGAAGATTCCCCGCCTGAACTGGAGCAGCCCGCAGAACTACTAGTTGAACCTCCGTCGCCTGAAGAGGAGAAGTCCACAGGATGCTTCTTGGTCCGCCTCTATAATTGGATATGAATCCCTGGAGCTTATTGTGGTCGACCGCACTTATACTCAGGCTCTGATTTATATCAGCATCCCTTTTAGGTGTGCACGGTGCCAGCCACAAGGTAGGCCATATCGTAGCTGATTGTGCTCGCTCTTTTGCTAACAGATACTGGGTATCGAAAAACCCCGCCAATACCACAAAAGATTTATTTTCCACTCATAAGGACATGGAGGCTTCACCCATTATTCCATAAACCCTCTTAAATGAGATAATACTGGCGCAAGTGACGGGGATTGAGAATATAGTGGCTCCACCTTATGGCATTGTTCATGCGTCCATTTCCCTCATTGAAGACTGGAGGCACAATACTTGCTCCATGATAGGTCTGACTGATGGTAATCCAAGGGACAGCCCCATGGAAGCACCATTTAAGCCTTCGGTGTCATCTGGCGAACTGAACTTCACAAAATCTTCAGACCAATAGCACATTTATAGTAGCACATTTACTGGAACTGGGTTCACTGAGAAGCAGAAGGTATGGTGAATGCATTTTCACCAGGAAGCAAAACGAACTGTATGGTGAATTCATTTTCATGGGAAACCAGGAGCATATAAAGCGGGGTTTGAAGGAAACCATATAACACGTAGCCCATAGGATTCAGGAGTGTTGAAAGGATTCAGAACATGCAGTCCCAATGGGAGCTTGAAGCCCTCCCTAGCTGGATATAAACCATCTCTGGATTAATTGTCATGTGAAGAATCATGGTTAATTTAGTTATTCCATTTAATGATCATCATTGTGATCGGTATTCCATTAATATGAATTGGAGACAGCTGACAGATGGGGAGGGAGGGATTGAATACATCCTGAAAGGGCGCTGATTGACCTGCTCCTTGGTATGGATCTTGGTATGGGCCTTTAGCTGCTCCTGCCGCTACTGGAACTACTGACTATCGTACTGGTCTGGCATCAAAAGTGCCTCGATAGGATCTTGAAGAACTTGAAAGCATTTGGGTTAACAATTAATGTTATGAATTAATGCTAGACCTCATGTCTAGCCTTAGTTTAATAAACTTCAATAAATACTGAAATTCATGGGAAATCTTTAAATTTACTCGATATGAAGCTAAATAAAACCTCCAACTTACAACTTAGCATAAAAATGCAAAGGTCTAAATAAGACCTCCAACTTACAACTTAGTATAAAAATGCAAAGTGTAGTTTCAAAAATTTATGGATTTGCCAAAACTTAGGTTAAAAGACTAATAATTTATTGGTTTGTGTGTAGTTTTACTATAAAGAGAATAAATAACTTAGCATAAAAATGCAAAGTGTAGTTTCAAAAATTTATAGATTTACCAAAACTTAGGTTAAAAGACTAATAATTCATTGGTTTGTGTGTAAGTTTAATATAAAGAGAAAAAATAGATTACTATTAGTCCCTACAAGCCCTAAGGGGCCGGGACTAATAAGTTTGAAGCATATAGTTCTCTCTATGACTAAATTCAAAATCACAAACAAAAATGTTTTCAAAAGTTTGGATTATATACTTATTTCTAAATTCAAAATAAGGTTGAAGCATATAGTTCTCTCTATTACTAAATTCAAAAATCACAAACAAAAATGTTTACAGATTACATACTTATTTTGAAGGAAATTTATTTTTATAGTCATTATAATTATATATAAAAAGACTTAATTTATATATATAAACAAACTATGATATATGATGGTATATAAAAAGTGTTAAATAAAAATAAATTAAGATGTCCCCCGTAGCCATGGTACAGTCAGCGGCCTCAGAAAAACCAGAATATCATTATAAATAATTACATAAATAAATTGAATTTAAATTAAATAAAAATAATATATATTTCAAAAGTTATGTATTATTTTTTAAATATATCAATTTAAAAAAAAAAAAAAAAAAATTGAAATATTAAAAATTTTTTTTTATATGAGAAAAAAAACTTATATTTTAAATTATAATTTCATGGTTAGCAATTGAAGATGCTGGCATATTTTGTATGACTGTTTGAATGCTACGTATAACTGATTAACAAAATCACTTAACATTAAACATTGACGATATACATGGTAATGGAGGATGAAAAGTATGGTATTTCATATTAATGTCAAGGGTGGTGTTGCCTAGGTACATGGTAATGGAGAATGGCATGCAGGGCTGGTAATGGAGGATGGAAAGTGTGGTATTTCATATTAATGTCAAGGGTGGTGTTGCCTAGGTACATGGTAATGGAGAATGGCTTTTCATATTATGAGCACCTTTCATATTATGGCATTTTCTTCCTCTACCCATGACACTTTAAATTGGCTTCATTGTATTAAGGTTTAAATTGGATAGGGAGTTAGGTTTTAAATTTTACAAATTAAGATTTAAATTGGCTAGGCAAACAGGTTTTAAATTTTATGAATAAAATCCCACTTGATTAGAGCTATGGCTCCAAGCATGCATATGCCTAGCTAGGCGGCTAGGTTTTAATGCAAATACATTCCCATGGCTCCAAGCATGCATATACATGGCTAGGCGGCTAGGTTTTGATGCACATGCATGGCCAGGCATATTTTTGAATACAGGGACTACTCTCGCAAGTCACTTTCGCTTTGCAATCCATATTCAACCATCAACCATTATTTCAGTGGCCTGATATAACTCATGATTTTGCAGATTAAATGTGGTGGTTGCTCATTACCTCCTAGAATGTCTTAAAAAAACAATATTTTGTATAAGTGCATCCTAATTTCCATTGTTTGTTATATGTTATTTTTTGTTTCTTGAATGTGTATCTCATCTTTTTTTCTTTCTCTTGGATTTTGTATTGGTGTAAAGAATTTTGTAGCATCATGCATGTGCAACATCAATTGGTTGTATAAGATAAGTTGTAGCGAGATACTACATCATATTAACCAAGGTTTTCCAATAGGTTGTATAAGGTAATTTGTAGCCCGATACTACATCATATTTACCAAGGTTTTCCAATAGCATTTTCAACATATTTAAATGTTAATCATACTAACATTTTCATCATAAATGTCTAGTAGATTTCTAAAATTACTAGGACGTCACTTTAGGGTTTGTTTGATACGAGAACCAAAGAACCAAAGTGATGAATACAGAGGGATATTGATTGTCTAATTTAATTAACGATTTCTTCTTCTACTATTATTCACATTCATTATGAGGCTACTCAGGTAATTATGGGTAGATTTATATTACTCGTAGATATAAGAAAAATAATTAAGTCAAAAAAAAATTGGTATTCAAAGATTAATGGTAGGAATTTGTTTGTGTGTTAAACGTATATAATGTACCTCTTCATGTTTTTATACCGTTTTCTAAATTTATTTTTGAGCTATTATAATATTTTTATATGTTTCAATATATAAATTTAATTTTTATTTTATATATATATAGGCAAAATGGTTGAAAATAAAATGCATATAATTTTTCATGTTATATTATATTAGATTATAATGAAAGGTTCATTACAAACCAAATAGAGTTATTTTCCTAATAATTTTTTTATTAATTCATTTAATAGAAATCAAAATTATTGAAGTCTAAGAGAGAAACATGGATGGTTTCTAATTTCCATAATGTTTTTATAATACATCATAGAATGGCATTTAAATGTGGTTGGTTTTTTTGGTTGAAGAGATTTTTCAAAATGTAAACTATGATATGGCTATAAATCTATTACTTACATGGCCACTCATCTATGACTTGGTCCAAGTACATCATCATCATTGTTAGTAAGTAATACATGAATTGAACATTTACTTGTTTCTTCACATAATCTATGTAAATATTCACATAATTTCATTTTTGTCATAGTGATTAATAATTTTAAAAGAAGAGACAAATAAGTTTAAATTATAGATAAAAAAAAAAGGTTTCCAAGTACAATGACCATCAAATAATTCAAATTACATGATTTAATTTCATTTAATGTTTCACTCAAATCAAACTTAAAAAAATGAAAAATACTTCAATGCTTCATTTACATTAGTTTATTCGGTTTCCATTACAACATTTGTATTCTCATATTCAAGCCTAGTGAATTTGATGAAATATTTTTGGCAAGCATATAAATCTCTTAAACAATGATAAATTTTTCATTTACCTCTGATCCAATAAATTATGATAAAGTTTTAAATTAGTTCTCACCCAACATAAATTACCTCTTATGCAATCCAACATAAACTACCTATGAACTAATAAACTATGATAATTTTTTAAATGACCTCTAGTCCAACATAAATTACCTCTGATGAAATCCAACATAACATTATGTCACAATGTCATGAAAGTTTCTTGATGTCACAATCTGATGAACATATGTCAACGTCACAATCTAATGTACAAAACTCACCAACGCAATGCAACATAGAAAACCTAACATTGCAATGCGATGTACGCTACATTGTAACATTGCAATGATATGGACATAGTAATGTTTGAATCTGACAAACATAGTAATGTCACAATCTAATGATCATAAATAGATGTCATAATGTGATGAACATATCCTCATGTCACAATGTTACACACATATACCAATGTCACAATGTGACAAAAATTTCCAAATGTTGCAAAGTGATGAACATAACCCTTTTTCACAATGTGAAAAACATATCCCAACATTGCAATGAGATGAAAATTTCTCAATGTCCTAATGCGATGAACATAACCCACATCACAATGTGGCGTTGACATTGAAACCTCATTACGTTAGAAAACTCTTTCCTTTGTCACACTGTGAGGAACTTTGTAAGGTTCATTACAAACCAAATAGAGTTATTTTCATAATAATTGTTTTATCAATTCATTTAATTGAAATAAAAATTATTTAAGTCTAAGAGAAAGAAACATTGATGGTTTCTAATTTCCATAATGTTTTTATGATAGATCATAGAATGACATTTAAATGTGGTTGGTTTTTTTGGTTGAAGAGATTTTTCAAAATGTAAACTATGATATGGCTACAAATCTATTACTTACATGGCCACTAATCTATTACTTACATGGCCATCATATTTTGACGAACATATACTCATGTCAAAATGTTACACACATATCCCTATGTCATAATGTGAAAAACATTTCCAAATGTCGTAAAGTGATGGGCATAACCCCTGTTCGCAATGAGATGTAGAAAATCAAATTTTGCAATGTGACAAACATATCCAAACATTCCAATGAGATGAACATTTCTCGACGTCACAATGTGACAAACATAACCCACATCACAATGTGACATTGACATTGAAACCTCATTATGTTACAAAACTCTTTTCTTTGTCAGATTGCGACAAACTTTGTAACGTCACAATGATACACACATAGACTTGTCATCACTACGTGACAAACCATAGCACCATGGTGTGATATACACGCATATGATAACATCACAATATGACAAACATTTCCAAATGTCACAATGTGATGACCATAACCCCTTGTCGTAATGTGATGTACAAAACCCAATGTCACATTGTGACAAACATAGCCCAACATTGTAATGAGATCAACATTTATCTACGTCCCAATGTGATGAACATAACCCACATCGCAATGTGATGATCATGCTGAAACATCGTTATGTTACAAAACTCTTTCCTTTGTCACATTTCAATGAAATTTTTAATGTCACAATGTTATGCACATAGGAATGTCATCATTATTTGATTAACCATAGCAGTACAGTGTGATATACACACATATCCTAACATCACAATGTAAATCATTTAAAAAAAAAATTATATACGTCGATAGGCCTCATTTTCAAAGTCATATTTTGAAATCAGATTATGACAAATAAATATGAAATTTAGATTGTGATAGTGTGACTATCATTTTCCAACATCACAATTCCACGAACATCATTCTTAACATTTCTTTGTGAAAACCCACTGCCTTTGTCACATTTTGACGAACATTCTTGATGTCCCATTATAAAACTGACGAACTTTACTTTGTCACATTGTGACGAACATTCATGATGTACCATTGTGACAAATATTTCCCAATGTACATTGTGACGACAATTTCCCAATGTCACTTTATGATGAACACTTCCATATATCAATTTCAAGATATAAATCTACAAAATCATAAATAATTAATCATTTACATACCTTAAACCCCTCTCGAATTGAACTTGTAATCTCTTAGGAGGAAACACATGTTCTTAACTGTTACACCCATTTTAACTATATATATATATATATATCAACCTTCCTAACTTCTTTACTCAACAAAAGTATGGTGATCTTGGGAATCTTTTGTTAATGCTTTTCGAGCACAGAAACAAAATGCTAAAGATTCACAAGTAATCACTTACCCTCTTAAGGTCTAATAGACCAATTCGATCTTAGTGGACCTTAATCATCATCATATAAAACTACTTTAATAATATACATATATATTATTTTATTAATACTTTAAGAATATATTACTAACGTCATTCATTTATTCATGTCAAAGTGTTAGTACTTTATTAATGAATAATTAATATATTAATATATCATTGTATTAAAACTTTATTAATGTTTTCATGTATCATACTTTACTAATGTATTTATTACTGCATAAAATTTATGAAAATGTTTTTTTTTAATCTTAATAATGTATTACTTTATTATATTTTTAACACACAAAAAAAACAGATGCACTGTTATTCTATTAGAATCAAGTGTTCTTTCATGGTTACAAAAAAGATCTATAAGATCGTAATATCTCCTCAAAATCTTGATATGTTGATCTGTACTTTGAGCAAGTTCTAGATTGTAGCTATTGACAATTGTCAATTTCTTTATATATCATACTTTAACTTATCAAAAAAGAAAAAATTAACTTTCTTCTAGTGTATGGTTACATTGTATTGTAACATTATAAAATCATAAAACTATCTATATTTACAACATTATCTTTGTAGATCTCCTCATAAAAAAAACAACCGAGGGGACTGTCCAAAGATTTTTTGGAGAGTTTATCAGCCATTGTGTTGAATTCTCTATGAATATGCATGAAGTGGATACCTTCAAATCTCATCTTAAACATATTATTTTTTCTTTTCAACTGTGTAGATAAAGAAGGTTCATATTTGAGCAGTCATTAATCCTGTCAATAGTGACTTTGGAGTCACCCGCTGCCATCAAATTCCTTATGGATAGTCTCTGTGCAAAGAGAAGAAGCCCCCAACGTCCCAAAATTTCAGCCTTCATATTATTACCTTTTCCTCCAAATTCAGCTTTATAACTATGATGACCACTTAATTTTATGTAAATTCCAACACCACAATTGTCATTTATAGCTGCACCGTCAAAGAAACCTATTGGGTTCTCATCAAAGAAAACTGGGTTTAGTATATAATCCACTTTTTCCACTTCACCTGTGCATTTGTGTTCTTTTATGTCAAGTAGAATTATGGAGATAGTTTTGGGGTCCTCTCTTTGCCAGTTTTCAAACAGAATTTTGTTCATGTACTTCCAAATTCCCCAACTAACTAGAAAAGGTATAAATCTCATTCTTGGATATTTTGTAAACTAGTGTAATAAATTTCTTTCTAGAGTAGTTTTCATTCATGCATCTGAAAAATTAAGGGAAATTAATATTTCTTTTCAGGTGTGTTTAGTGGCTTCACAGTGTATGAGAAAATGTTTTGTTGTCTCATCATCTTTGAGACATAAACTGCAAACAACAGGTCCAATGCCTCCCCTTTTCTTATAGTTTGCACCAGTGAGGATACAGTATTATAAGCATAACCACATGAAACATATAATTTTGCTTGGAATATTAACTCTCCAGATGGACTTATACCACCATTTAAAACCACCATTATGTGAATTACTAGCAATGCACTGATATGCTAAGTCTGCTGAAATTGTTCCAAAATCCCTGTTCCATGACCAAACAATTTTATCATTTGAATTATTAAGTGAAACTCCACTGTTATTAAACATTGTAATGAAATTGTTCCACTCATTTGACATATTTCCATTTAATCCAAGTTGGTTAGCATTTATCCAATTTTATAAAACGCTGAGTGTGTTTGTATCTGCTGCTTGAGTAATGGAATATATACCCTTATTATTGAGGATATGGATTAAAGGAGGAGAATATTTATATGAAGAATTATCTCCAATGAAAATATTATTCCCAATAATAACTTGTTTTCCGCTCCCTATTTTCCAGGCCAACCACTACTTAATGATATGAAATGAGCACATAAAATTTTTCCAAAAATTTGACGCATTAGGATACCTGA
The DNA here is from genome assembly GCA_000966675.3 of Picea glauca. Classification (NCBI taxonomy): domain Eukaryota; kingdom Viridiplantae; phylum Streptophyta; class Pinopsida; order Pinales; family Pinaceae; genus Picea; species Picea glauca. Next base: position 344,716 of record JZKD02S1450462.1, read on the forward strand.
AGTTTCCTTTCTTGATCCAAGAAGTCAAGTCGACTCCTTTTAAATATTTACCTTTAATAACATGACTCCAAAGACTATTTCCATAAATCCCCCTCCAACAAGATTTAACATTTAATGATTTGGAAAATCAAAAAATGTTTCTTATACCCCATCCACCATAATCTTTAGGAGTTGCAATGGTTTTCCAATTGGTTAAATTAAATCCTGATTTTTTGTTCGCTCCTCTCCATAAAACAAATTTCATTAGTTGTTGAATTGTGTGCATAGTAGAGGCAGGAACCTTCACTCAACTAAACCAATACATAGGAATAATTTGGAGAACAACTTTCACTAATACCAATCTTCCACCTAGAGAGAGCCATCGGTATGTCCAATTGTTAATTCTTTTAAAAAAATTCTCAATCAACCAATTCCAATTCACTATTATGTATCCATTTGGTCTTAAAAAAAAAACCTAAATATTTCATACCTTCCTCCAGGTTTTTGAACGAAATGCTGAACTCTGACAATAATTGTTTAATAGTAGAGTCAATGTTCTCTGTTATAAAAACTAACTTATGACAGTTAACCTCCATACCAGAAGTTGTACAAAACATTGCTAAGATATTTTTAAATACCATCCAATATTTATATTCCCCGCCCCCAATGATTAAGACATCATCTACGAAGAGTAAATGTGTCACAATGTTGGTGGAGGCAACTTTGAGTCTATGGAAGGTCCCTTCTTCAGCAGCTTTCCTCAAACATCTAATAAGGAGTTCCACAACTAGAAGAAATAGTAGAGGAGAAAGGGGACAACCCTATCGGATTCCCCATTGACTTTGGAAGAAATCTGTCGGGGAACCTTTGATTAATACTGCCATAATAACTGTGGAAATGCAGGCCATGATCCACTGAGAGATCTCCCAATTTAAACCAATCTGAGTTAACAACAATTTGAGAAAATTCGAGCTTAACTTATCGTAATATTTTTTCAAATTCATCTGGAGGATAATTGTGCTAAGTTTCTTCATCTTTGTTGAGTGTAAGAATTCTTGATCTATGCCAAAAACATCGAATATTAAGCGGTCTTTTAAGAATCCAAACTGTTCATGTGAAATACAAACTGCTAATTTTGATTTAATCCTTGTAGCAATAATCTTGGAGATGACTTTGTACACAAAATTACAAAGTGTGATTGGTCTGAAATCATGAAAATTCCTTTGTTTATTAAATTTGGGAATAAGTGTGAAGAAGGTGGCATTAAGTGAACCTGGAATAAACCCAGACACTCTGGATTCTTCGACATCCAAGTGAAGATCCTCCCCCAAGATCTTGAAAAAGGACTGGAAAAGTTCTTGTGTCCAGCCATCGGGGATTGGGATTTTGTCTTTGGGCATCTTGAAGACTGTATCTTTAACTTCATTAAACGAAACAACTTTACCAATCTCTTCATTGTTAAATTATGAGCTTGATTTCTTATGTGGATTAATTCTTTTATTTTCTTCAACACTTTTATTACACTTTATTTCAAAAATAGAACTAGCCTTAGGACTTCAGTTACAACTCAACATTACACTTTAGTTCAAAAATAGAACTAGACTTAGGACTTCAGTTACAACTCAACTCTTTACAAGGAAATTCAAAATTCTCTTCATGTTGGATAATGTTACACGTGCCAACGAACTAGATCAATAAATTTATATCATTTGCAATATTAGGAATATCGTTTGTTTCTAACTCATAGTAATTTTATATTCAACCTATCTTTTGCTAGATTCCTTGAATTTTTCTCATGGATCACAAGGATTGACTAGGCTCATAGAGGTTGTATGTTCCCCCTGATTTTTGCACTATTTTGTCTATGCTCATAGAGGTTGTACGTTCCCCTTGAATTTTTCACTAGACTATCTATGCTCACAGAGGTTGTACGTCCCCCATGAATTTTTCATTAGACTCACATAGCATCTCGTTCGTCCTGAATTTTGTTTTGACTCACAAAGGTTGTACGTTCCCCCTGGCTTTTGTCAATACCTCACAAGACTGGTTGATTCTACAAATCTCCCTAGATATCCTAAGGGTGGACCATATGACCTCTCATTGGAGAATGATTGTCGATGCTGCCAAATTTAACACTCCCTCTTAGCGAGGGAGTCATTCTCAGCTACACCAGGATTGCCTCTCATTTTCAAAAACTGTCTCGAGGTCAAAGGCTTGGTCAGGGTATCAACTACCTACTCGCTCATGGCTATGTACTGTAACTTTAAATTTTTTCTCTCGACCAAGTCTCATATGTAGTCGTACCTCATGTCAATATTTTTTGACCTGTCGTGAAATACCGAGTTCTCTGTCAATTTTATGCAACTTTGATTATCACATTGAACCACCATCATCTTGAGATTGTCGCCAAACAACCCAAAAACCAATTTTCTGAGCTATATTGCTTCCTTGTTAGCATCACTTGTTGCAATGTACTCAACCTCTGTTGTACTCTGTGCAATGGATCCCTGCTTCTGTCTTGACCAAAATATCATAGTCGATCCTAAACTGAAGCAGTATCTAGAAGTACTCTTCTGATCCACTGGGATTCCTTCCCAGTCAGCATCTGCATACCCATGCAAAAATAAACCACCACTGGATGTATATCTCAAACCATAAGTAATGGTCCCTCTGAGATATCTCAAGATGTACTTTACTGTCACCCAGTGTCTCTGTATCGATTCAGTCATGAACTGACTCATTGCAATCACTGCATAGCATATATCTGGCCTAGTGTGGATCATGTACATCAATGATCCAATCAGCTACCTATACATGGTGGGATCCACCAAATCTGAACCTATATCATAATCATGCAGCTTCCTCAAGTTGGTAACCATCGAAGTAGACATGGATTTGCAATCCATCATACCAAACCTCTTTAGTACATCCACTGTGTATTTTCCTTGTGCCAGAAATATCTCGCCATGTCTTTGCCACACTTCCAATCCTAGGAATTAATGCATCAAGCCTAAGTATTTCATCTTGAATTATGAGGTTAGCTCCCTCTTACACCAGGCTATTAGCCCTTCATCTCTTGTTATAAATAGATCATCAACATACATGATTAGTATAACAGTTTGGTTACCTCTTACCTTGAAGTACATTTTTGCATCAACATCACTTTTCTGAAAGCCCAGGATTTTAAGGAAGCAATCAATCCTATCATACCAAACTCTGGGATCCTGCTTAGGACCATACACGACCTTCCTTAGATTTCATACATGAGTGCCTTTGTTAAGCAGTAAAAAACCATCTAGTTGTTCCACAAATACCTCATGTTCAATCTTTCCATTCAATAATGTTGATTTTACATCCATCTGATGTAGCTTCCAACCAAGAATAGAAGATAAAGCAATAATAGTTCGAATGGAGGTATACCTGGTTGTAGGAGAAAATTTCTCTTCGTAGTCGATTCCTTCTTTATGAGCGAAGCCTCTGGCTACAAATATTTATTTGAACTTTTCCACACTTCCATCAACTGCATGTTTGATCTTATAGATCCATTTGGAAGAAACCACTAATTTGTCTTTTGGCCTCGACACAATGTCCCAAAAATTATTCTTTACAATAGGCATGTATTCCACAAACATGGAATCCTTCCATACTTGTAATTTATCTGCTTCTTCAAATGAAGAATTTTCACCATGACTAATGTTGCTCATCAGTGCAACATATCCTCCAAATCTGTGAGGCCTCTTTCTTTTCCTGAAAGTTGATTTGGGAGAAAATATCCTTTCTACTTCCTGCACTATTTCTTTAATCCACCCTGGATTCGTTTTGGTTGGAGGTTCTTCAATAGTTCTTTCTAACACTTCAGCAGGTTCTAGGGGCTCATTACTTGTCCCTTCATGAGGTTCCTCCATCTAATCATTCGACTCCTCATTTTCAGAAGAGGGTTAAGTTGGTTGAACTACTTCTGATTCCTACTGAATCTCTCTGGATTTCTTAAATGAGGCTTCCTCATAGTAAGTCACATCTCTTCTTACCTCTATTTTCCTCTGACCTAGTACATAAATCCCGTAAGCCTTGGAGTTCTCACTGTACCCCACAAAAACCCCTTTCTTTCCTGATGGTTCCATCTTTGTCCTCTTTTCCTTAGGGACATGAATATACACAGGACACCCAAATATCCTTAGATGCCTTACTTCAGGTTTGATCCCTGAGAATAATTCTTCAAGAATCTTTTCCTTCAAGATAGCATGTGGACACCTTTTCTGAAAATACATGGAAGTGGAGGTAGATTCTTCCCATAAATAATTTTGCAGATCCTTATCAAACATCATTGATTTCGCTGCCTCACAAATTGTCCTATTTTTCCTCTCGGCAACTCCATTTTTCTTAGGGTTTTATGGCACGGTCAACTATCTCTTGATTCCTACTGACTTGTAAAAATCCTCAAACTGAAGAGATTCAAACTCTCCTCCATTGTCTGTTCTAAGGATTCTGATGTGTTTCCCTGTCTTCTTTTCAATAAAGGCTTTATACTCTTTGAATTTATCAAATGTGTCACTTTTAGCTTTAAGAAAATATATCCAAAATTTTCTTGAGTAATCATCAATAAAAATGACATAATACAAACAACCACTGAGTGATGGAGATGACATGGGACCACATACATCAGAATGAACCAGATCTAAGATGCCCTGAGCTCTGTTGTCACTACTAGGAAATGCTTTCTTTATATTTTAACCTAGCATGCATCCCTTACAAATTTCATTTTTACTAAGACAAATAGAGGGCATGCCACATACCATGTTCTGTAGATTTGGAAGAGCTTTGAAATGAAGATGTCCAAGTCTTCTATGCCACAACTCGCTAGAGCTAGTTTCATCATGAGCTAATGCCTCAAATGACTGTCGTGACATGACGTAGAGTCCTCCACTGTGAGTACCAATGGGTTTTGTTGTACTTAAGTGGCTACCTTTAGCCCACAGTAGTTCCTTCTTGTCCTTGAAGATCACCTAACATCCCTTGTCCTCAAGGGTTGCAACTCATATTATATTCTTCTTGAGCCCTGGAATATATAATACTTCATCAATATGAAGTCAAGCCTCAGATTCCAATCTGAAGGAGATAAATCCTACTCCCTCTATCTTGTAACATTTTTCATCCCCAAGCTCAACCTTCTCTGCAAAATATTTTGACTCGAAATATAAGAGGATCTCCTTGTATCCTGTCATGTGCTTTGATGCACCATTGTCTACTAACCAAGTTTTCGGCCCCATGAAAACTGAACTAGATAAGGAAGAAACCAAGTAATATTCTTTTCTATTTTCTTTCTCATTAGAAGGACTTTTCTGATTTCTTTTGGATTCATCATCCTCGACAGTTGAGGCATGATGTTTCCCTTTCCTTGGATATTTATTTATAAACCAATAATCTTTAACAAAATGACCCAACTTATTACAACAAAAGAATTTAATCTTAGATGTATCAATATTCTTGCCTTTGAATGTACCTTTTGTGTTTGGATTCCTCTGACATATTTTATAGAAGGTGCCTTTCTTATTTCCCTTGAATCTTGATGCTAAAGTTGAGTGCTCTTCTTTCGTTTTCTCGCTCCTGGTAGCTGTGTGACTCTCCTCCTGGAGGAAATCATTCCATAACCTCTCAAATGTGGGTTGAATCTCTCTCCCACTTACACTAGATAAGAAGGTCTCCCATGAAGAAGGAAGACCGTAAAAAATGGTCTGCACTAAATCATCATCGTCCACTATCACCCCTATGACCAAAACTTGATATCTGATCTGGGCTATCCTGGAATAGAAAGATGCCACTGATTCACCTTTCTCCATTTTCAAATACTTAAGCTTGTGCTTAAGTGTCCTCTTCTGACTTGGAGCCTATTTCTCATACATATTCACCAAGGTATCCATACAGTCCTTAGCAGTCATTAATGAAGTCATTACAGGCATTATACTGTCTTTGACTAAGTCAAAGATGATTATCTTGGCCTTTTATTGATTCTTCCTGAAGGCCGCTCTTCCTGCATTATTAGTGGGTTCCTCCACCAATGTGGTCACATACTTCTCAAGATCATGCTCCTGCAAGTTATTTGTTATCCAGAGATTCCACACATTGAAGTTGGCAGCTCCTTCGAGCCTATCCTCGGCCCTGACTGAAATGGAGGATGCCATGGACCTCACACTGGAAACTTAATAAAGCTATCTTGGATCTGTGTGTACCTATTGCTACACTTCAACAAGCTTAACACACCCTAAGCACTGATACCATGTTAAATTATGAGCTTGATTTCTTATGCAGATTAATTCTTGTATTTTCTTCAACACTTTGATTCTAGCTTAATACACTTCAACAATACCAAATCATAATCGAATATCAATAACTATGTAGATGAGTAAGCATGCACATAAACAACACATATACCCTGGGGAAACCTTGTACAGGGAGAAAAACCCCAACAAATGATATTCCTTTATTGCATTAATAATGTAAGATCACTTAAAAATCTCCACCATGAATGTTCTTCTCTTAAAGAGCTTGCCAAGATGACTCTGACCTGACAAAGACCTAAAATACCTTGCTGAAATACTCCTATGATATGATTCCTTTATTGTTGATATACAACATGGATATGTTGCTTTGGTATGTTGCCTCTTTATCACTGAGATGTGACTTTATTGCTTCACCCTTAACCTGCATATCAAAACTGTGTTGAAGAGAGGGTTTGACCTCTGCTTATATAGGATGAAGAGGAGAGACTTGAAATAATAAAATGTTTGCATGAGTTAATCATAACTCAGCTTCATACTTTAGTTCGAAATTAGAACTAGACTTGATACTGGTTACAACTCAACATTATACTTTAGCTCGAAAATAGAACTAGACTTGAGACTGGTATGCTTTAGTTCAAAAATAGAACTAGACTTAAGACTTCAGTTACAACTCAACATTACACTTTAGTTCAAAAATAGAACTAGACTTAAGACTTCAGTTACAACTCAACATTACACTTTAGTT
>JZKD02S1450462.1:359993-383627 GCA_000966675.3 Picea glauca
CAAACAATGCAGCAGAATTGTGGGGTCTAACTAGGGGATTGCAACTAGCTATTGAAAATAATTTCACCCAACTCATTGTGGAGGGCGATTCTCAAATCATCATCAACTTTCTGTGGAGAATTTTGAATGGATCCAACCCCGAATGCATATCGCCCAGCTGGAGACTCTTGCATGGACTGCAGATCATCTTGGACTCTCTTCGCCCAAACTTGACCCTCATCCTAGCTCACGTCAGAAGGAAGACGAACCAAGTTGCGGATGATTTGGCCAATATGGGCATCAATCGGGGCGAGCCTGAATTCATCTGTAACTCAGCCCTTGAACCTGATCATCCTCTACTCCAGCATTGCATACACAAAGCCAAGGCAACGGATGCTTCCCCGGATGGGGTGTCAATGACGGCTAGCTGGAGCAGGCAGACGCAAGGTGGGTGCCAACAAGGCATGGAGCCATGTGACGGGCCCGTGCCTCTGTCCGCCACCCTCCAGGACTATTAATGTTGATTAATGTCGATGGGAAGGCGTTATTACTGCCCTCGACCTCCACGTTATACCATGGCAAGGGCGATTGTTCCCATTGTTACTCTGTTTGATTTTGGTTTTTGCTGCTGGTTAGTTGAGTTTCTCTCCCCGCGTCCATGGCCACCTTTTGAGGGTGCAAACTGGTCCCTGGAGGCTCCAGCCGCGGCCATCTTTGCGCGTCCACGATGCCTAAGAATAAGCGGCGCCTAAGAGGAAAACCACGGCGGGGCTCTCCGTGGAGACCTCGGCGACCTTCTCTTTCTCTGCATGATGAGTCTCCCCCTGCACCTAGCCGTCCCTCCCCGGAGGCGGAGCCTAGCCACACTCCTCCGACTCAGTCAAATGCAAGCTTTAGTCTTAGGGACCTGATTTTACGGTCGCCTTGTTCTTCGCTGCCTTTCCTCTTGGCTCCTCCTGGAATAGCACAGTATTCCTTTCAGTCCCCGGCTCTCCCTCGCACCTTAGATGCAGCGCCACCACCTCCGAGGTGGGACTCTGCAAGCACTGGAACACCCTCTGTTGACGCAGCTACGAGTGATTTGGTTAAGGATAAATTGGCCAATCTTTACGGCCTTGTTTTCAAGCTAAGACAGGGCGTTGAGGACCTGCAGTTTAGGCTGCAGTTGTCAAATGAGAAGGCCACCCTCTTCCTCCAGCTCCTCTCCTCGCTGTACGAGGCCTTCCTCTCGACCCCGGCAGCTGCCACCTCCGAGAAGGCACCTGATGCAGACATCGCCACAGACATAGAGCGCAAAGGAGCCTGCGACCTCGACGGGGCAAAGGAGCATACGACCTCGCCACAGACACAGAGTACACCCACCATAGCTGAAGACATAACGATGAAGGGGGCAACAGCTCCACCCTCGCCGGAAACGGGTAATGCCACCGAGACTGAGCAATATATGGCGCAGCACAACCATGGTGACAGGAAGCAGGAGAAGCTCGAGGTGTACTGGGGCGACGGGACGACAATTGTGGAGGAGGAACCCTGGACAGGCGACCTCAACGCCACCTGGCCAGGTTACGCACCAAGTGTCTAATGTCTAATGGTTTAGAAATACTTGTTATATGTCTGATGTTCCAGCTGGAGATCTATTTTGTTTTTAGACTTTTTACTACATGCTTGTTACTCTTTTCAAACTGATTAGGTTGCTGACCAGGCTGGTTTCCCCTCTGTTGGGGCAGCCTGGAATTCTAAGCAAACCAGCTACTCTGTCTTGTAACACTCTTTTTGCCTATGGCAGGTTCCTGATATAATATATTTTCTTACTTAAAAAAAAAAATGTATCAATCAATATTGCAAATTATTACTTTAATTTATACAATACATTAAAGTATCATTATGTTATTAATGTATCAATAATGTTACATAATTTTAAAGTATCATTATGTTATTAATGTATCAATAATGTTACATAATTTTATTAATTTATCAATCAATAATTCTATATATATTTTATTGTATTAATACATTATTAATGTATTAATAATTTAATATGTTACATTATACATTAATGTATTAGTTATTTAATTTATAATTTATAGTAATGTAATAATGTATTATTAAATACATTAAGTTCAATGTATTACTATGTTATTTACTATGTTATTATTGTATATTATTAATAAATTAGTTTATTTGTGTATTAATACTTTAGTAATTTATTTACTAATACATTTAATGTATTAATATATTCAATGTTTTTATCAATAAATAAATAACATTTTCATGAATAATGTTACATTAAATTATTAATTAATTAATCAATAATTCTTTTATCAATAAATAAATAATGTTTCCATGAATAATGTTACAGTACATTATTAATTAATCAATCAATAATTTACATTACTTTTATTAATTTATTAATCAATAATATTACATTATTAATTTATTAATCAATTAATACATACATTACTTTATGCACTATTATAAATTAATACCTTAATTTATAGAATACATTAATGTTTAATTGTATTATTAATATATCTACTAATATATCAATAATCAATAATGTTACATTACATTATTAATTTATTAATCAATCAATAAATCAATATATACTTTAACAATCAATATATACTTTAATAATCAATCAATGAATCAATATATACTTTAATGTATTAATAATTTAATATGTTACATTATACATTAATGTATTATTACTTTAATTTATACATTAAATTAATGAAATAATGTATTATTACATACATTTAGTTGACTACTTTATTAATGTATTATTAATATATTACTTTTTTTTTGTGTATTAAAAATTTAATAAGTATTTATTAATGCATTTGTTGTATTAATATATTTAATGTATCTTTTTATATATTTAATGTATTACAAGTATATTAATATTTTAGCAATGTATAAATTAAAAATGTATTAATTAATTATATTACATTATTAATGTATTAATCAATACACCATAAATGCAAATTAATTACTTTGATGTATACATGGCATTGATATATTATTATTATATAATACATTAATATAGTACAATACATAAGAGACCATTAATTTATATACATTAATGTACTACTTTATTAATGTATTACTTTATCATTGTATTAAGACTTGATATTTTGATGTATCAATTTTTTATTAATGTATTTATTAATGCATTTAATATAGAAAATATATATTTTTAATCTTTTTTTAATAATGTATTAATTAATTATTAATGTGTTAATATTTTATTAATTTATTAATAATTATCAATAAAATATTATTTTATTTTATTAGTAATATATTAATTAATTATTAATGTATTGATATTTTAATAATATTCTCCTAGATGGGGTGTTAGCGCGCTACACACGTCCACCAAGGAACTCAATTCCCGCCACCTCCCCTCAATGCATGTGATGACACTCGCTGCTCCCTTCCACCTTTAATACCTCTTTATGACTGCTGCAAACATTTATTTCATCGCACTCTCAACTAAATTCTCTAGTGCACTCTAAGATGGCCTCCCATCATGGCTATGGTGTTGGTACAATGTTCGCTCCTCCTGCACTCTTGCGCCTTTACTCTCCTTCATTCCTCTTATGGCAATGCCCATTCCCCTAGTTGGCTTCTATCGCCCTCCCCTTCCAACAATTTTTTCTCTCAGTCGCTCTCTCTAGTGCTTACCTAGTTCTTCCTATTCGATTCTCTGCCTCTACCTCTCGTTCATCAGGTTATGCCTTTCCTGCAAGGGAAGCCGAAGAGAGGTTCCCTCTGGTACCAGAACAGAGTGACCATGGCCAGCAAGAACCCACCCTCCTTCGTTCCTTCACACAACTCCTCACCTTCGTCCTCCACTCAATCCTCACTAGACCAAGGTGACCTTCCACCTCTGTTCTCGCCATGGGCTTGTCAAGTCGAATGGTTTGATCTCCAAGGGAATTCTCTCAACTTCGCTCCTAGACCGCTCCCCTACTTGGCCTCAACCTCATAGTCAGCACTGGCACGCCCCTCTAGCCCACCACCCTTCGCCCCTCCACCACCCTCGTCGCCAGCCTTTGTGCCTTCACTAGAAGATTGTAACGTGCACTCGAAAGAACTCTAATTCGAGGTGTCCCATACACAGGCTCTTCCCCAGAAGGATTGTGTTTCATCCCCGGGACTCCAAGATTCAATCTCAATTATCCAAGACTTGGTATTTGCAGTCTGTAAGGATGTCTATGACCTCTATTTTAGGCTGGAACAATTGGACTGGTGCACAGAGAAAATTGAATATTTTCTCTCAAAATTGCTTCATTCCCTACATCCTCCAGACTCAGACATCAATGCCCCTGCATCTACAAGGGCAGTTTTTCTCCATACTTCTAGGGGGATGATGAACAAGGCATGGTTGAAGGTGCATAGGAGGTCAAGGACAAGAAAGACACCATGCATGGCACATGTGTAGCGGAATCCAAGGACATGCACGCCCACCAGACATCGTGACAATCGGCAGGCACACAGGTGTTAGCATGCATGCTTTATTTTGACAATTGTTAGTTGTTTCTAGAAGGTTTTATTTAGGCTGTTAGAGTTTAGTAATGTTTATTTTGTGGGCCTGTTAGTCGATAGGCATTTCCTGGTTCATCGTATCATCTTTTTTGATATACAGTTTGAATGCATGGATAGGCCGAATCGGTTTCCCCATAGGGCAATTCAGGCAAATATGTCTAATTTTCACTAGTATTTCTAGTCAATTTATCAGTTTGAGTTGGTTTTTCTTCGAGGCAACTCAACACTCCATAAACTCGTTCTCAGGATGATACCGGAAATTTTTCTCATGACATGTAATATATAGCTCTTACTTAAAAAAATAATATTAATAATATTAATTAATAAAATATTAATACATTAACAATTAATATAATAATATATTAAATTATTAATGTATTAATGTTTTAGCAATGTATAAATCAATAATTAATTAATTATTACATTACATTATTAATGCATTTATCAATATACTATAATGTAAATTAATTATTTTCATCTATATATCTATATATGACATTTATATATTTTTATTATATATTACATTAATGTAATGCAATACATTAATAAAGCATTATTTTATATCCATTGATGTAATACATTAATGTACTATGATATTAATGTATTGCTTTATCATTGTATTAAAAACTAATGTTTTAATGTATCAATTATTTTCTAATGTATATATTAATGCAATTAATGTATGCAATGTAATTTTTTTATTATTTTCATAATGTATTACTTTAGAAATATATTAATACTTTAGAAATATTAATTAATAATTTATTAATACATTAATAATTAATAGATACATTAATATATTAATTAATTAATACATTAATATATTAATGGTTGTCACCAAGACATGTTGGTCATCAATTAGCAATAACCACTTTATAAAAGTGGTTGATATATGCAGATGGGTGCCATTACTTTGGAAAGGTGAATAAATAGCACCGATCAATCCACTTATATCAACCACTTTTATAAAATGATTATTGCTAGTTATAAAACAACTTACTTGTGATTTTGAGAAATAAAACATCATTCTTTAAATATAAAATATAAAAGAAGCATATACCTTTAAAATCAAATAAGAACTATTTAGAACTATTTATATGTCAACTTACTTCATTTTAACCATTAAATAACAATATAACAAATTAATATCTCTCATAATATACTGATCAAACCATACCCTTAAATCGAAGAATTAAATTCCACATGATATACTATTATTTTTCCAATAGAAAAAATATCTCAATTATATTAAGAATATAATTATTTTACATCTTTGCCTCCACATCTAGGCTCACATTGTTCCCCGGATCAGATTGGAAAATTACATACCCCGACCAAAATAGCACTAATTGATCAGATGACTATGAGTGGTAACCGAGACCAACTCAAATAGTATCATAACTATTACAAAATACAAAGAAACTCTAGAGAAGGCAAAGGAAAATCTCCATACATAGATCAACAAAAAACAATGGACATAAAAAAAAACTATATAAGACCGCAATACTAATGGAAGTTAATATGTCTCTTTTTCCTCGCTATACCATTGGTCCATTGATAGAAAATAATGCTTCCTTCTGAATCTCCAAGCGTTTGCTTAGATAGGAGGTCTGCATCCTTGTTGAATTCCCTGGGAATATGATCAAAACTGATAAAGGCAAAGCCTCTGACCATGTCCTTTATCCTATCTTTCCAACCCTCGATAGCACAGACTTTGAGAATGCCTCTATTTGATAACCAATCAATCACTACTTTGGAATCACCTAGGATTTGTAAGCGATTGACTAAAATATGTAAAGCCAAAACGAGGGTAGCCCATGCACCCAAAATCTCAGTTTTTGTGTTAGTTCATCTACCACAGTTGAAATCCCATCTTATGACAGAAAAATTGGGAAATTTTATAAATCCACTCGCTCCACAACATAAACCATCATATTGGGCATCCCCATCAAAATATGCAACCGGAATATTGTTATGTTGTTGTATCATAATTATCCTCGAAAGTTTATCGTTTTTTTGTACCTCATTGTCGATATGTTGCACAAGGGATTTATAGATCATCGCATGATCAGAAGGTGTGCTCCCTTCGGAAATGGATATGTTCCTTTCGATCCATATGAACCAAAAAATAAGTGCAGTCAAAGTCAATGGAACCAACTTATCCTCATACCAATTCTTAATGCATTCCTCCAGAGTAATACCAATCCAATTGGTTTTATATCCATGCATTAATCTTATCTTGTCCCAAACGGTCTTTGTGAAATGACAATGAAGGAATAGATGGTCAATAGTTTGAGAGTCATGTTTACGTAAATAGAATAACCCAGGATCTTATTTGCCTCTAGATTGAAGGGTATCCCAGGTGAGGATCTTGCCTTCCACTGTCAACCAAATAAATAGTTTTATTTTTAATTGGATTTTCCATTTCCATATTCCTCTACGCCAACCACCAAATTTCTTCAAATGTTTTTTTAACAGTATGCCCCAATAAAAAAATTTAACATTGGGAATTATGGAGTGATCACCACCTATCCACAACAAAGTATCTTTGTGATCCTTTATATACACTCCATAGTCCATTATTTCCTTCTTGAAGTGATCCCATTCTATGGCCAGATCACCTGAAATTCCTATCTCATTACTTCTAAGCCAAGAATCCAAAATTTGCAAGTTGTTGCTGGCCTTCATTGCATGTGCCAATGTATATATATTCTTGTAATGCAGAGAAGAAATCAGAGTAACTGAGAGAAAGTATTTCTCCCCCATTCTGAGAATCTTATCTTCCCCAAGGGCAATGATTTGGCTCGATCCTGGGTTCCATCTCAGCCAATGATTGATTAAATAGACAAACTTTAGGAGCCCATCCCAAATTTTGGATGTTTCCTTTTGCTGAAAGGTCATAGACCTAAAAGAAAATTTTATAGTTGTGTGTGGAAGGTATTTGTACTTTATAACTCGGTGCCAGATACTTGGACTCGTTAATATCCTCCATAGAGAGTTCGTAGCCAAAGCATGCTTGAAATCAATGATATTTCGAATACCCCAACCCCCATAGTGCTTTGGTAAATAAATTTGATCCCATTTACAAGGGTGATATTGCTTTGTGTCTTGATTACCTTTCCAAAGGAAATTGACCATTAATTTCCTCAAAGAATTTAATACCAAGCACGAAATCACTGCTAATGACAACCAGTAGACAGGTTGACTTTCTAATACAGCCTTTAGCAAAGTAAGCCTACCTCCCAAAGATAACCATCTAAAACACCAGTTAGTAATATTTTTTTCCATTCTTTGCATCAACCAATTCCAATCATTTGCCCACTAGGGACCATTCTTTAAATAAAAATTGAGATACTTAAATCCCGAAGCCATATCAGAAAACTTAAAAGGAAACATAGATTTGAAAGAAGATAACTCTTGCTCCGACAAACCTTCTTGATGAAAAGTTGACTTTGTAGCATTTATCACTAATCTGGATGCTATACAAAAAGATTTTAATAATTTGTGTATCTCCCACCATTCTTGCACTGTAGCATTTGTCATAATAATAACATCATCGACAAATAATATATGGATAATTTTGATAGTTCTTGAAACATTTATACCCATCATCTTCCCTTCTCTTTGAATCTCCTTTAATAATAAACTTAAACCTTCCATAACCAGGATAAAGAGTAAGGGTAACAATGGGCATCCTTTCCTTAAGCCTCTACTGCTTTTAAAAAAATCTATTGCCTCTCCATTTATTAATATAGTGAACGAAGTTGAGTCCACACAACTCATGATCCAACTTGTCACCTTTGTACCCATACCAATTTGAATAAGAATGATCCTCAATAGATCCCAGTTGATACAGTCGTATGCTTTTTGAAGATCCAGCTTTAATACTAATAACTTTATATTCTTATTTTTTATGCTTCGAAGGCATTCATGTACAGTACCTATAAAATCCTGGATTTGATGCCCTTGTAAAATTCCCAGTTTCTCCTCAGAAAACAATCTAGAAAGGATAGGCTTTATCCTGTTTGCTACAATTTTCGAAATTGTTTTGTAGCATAGGTTGCACAGAGAGATCGGTCTATAGTCCCCAAAAGAAATATGCTTATTTTTCTTGGGAATTAAAGCTATGAAGGTCGAGTTTAAACCTACAGATATTTTTCCTTTCTGTCTCGACTCTTCGACCATATTTAGAAGATCCCCCCCGACAAGATCGAAGAAATGTACAAAGAATTCCATAGTCCAGTTGTCAGGGCCTGGACTCTTGTCAATCTTGAAATTTTTTAGGATATATCTTAATTCCTCTAGATTCATCGGGGGGTAAAAACCCTCATCTTCATCTTCTGTGATCATACTAGAGAATTTTTCCGCCACCTTGACTTGTTCGGATATATAAGAAACTGTATTATCCTTGAAAAATTGTTTGAAATAGTTGATTTCTTTGGATTGAATTTTATTTTGACCTGTATGAATGTGTCCCTCATCATCCATAATCTCCCAAATGTATTTTTTATTATGCCTGAAGTTTGCAAAATTATGAAAAAAAATGGTATTTTGATCCCCGCTCTGAATCCATACGGCTCGGTTGCGTTGGCGCCAACCTTCTTCATTTTCATTTATCATTCTATTCCTTTCCTGTTCCAAATATTTTAATAATGATTCATTCTCTAAAGTGATATCACCTACCAGATTATCTTGTAATAGAGAGGAAATATCCTTTTCCAGACGCTTGAGATGTGCACTTGCCTATTGATATCGAAGCTTTTTCCAATGCTTTGTCTTGTCCTTTAGATCCTTTAATTTCCAAATAAGTATTTTTTGTTTACCTTTTTTGTCAACATATTTTGGTTCATTCCAAAGAGCCTGAACCATCAATTCAAATTCCTGATCCAAAAGCCATTGTGGATTGAGTTTGAAAGGATAAGCTTTAAATTTTGGAGGCATCTCCAACTGGAAAAGAATCGGAGCATGATCATATATGAAGGGGTATTCTAATCAAGATCAGTAAATGTCGACGCCCGAAATAAAATCTATTATGTATTAATTATGTATGTCCATCAAAATATTTATGTTCCTCCACTTGCGTCCTGATATTTAGGAACATTAATTATTTACCTAAAGTCAAGTCGGCCTGGTCTTTCTTAATTCGCTTGAATTTTTAAGGTACGTCTATTGGTACGTTTATGTTTCTCAAAATATTTATGTTCCTCAGGTCACAGTGTCATACTCATGAAATATTTGGGTTACATATTAATTATAACTTAATATTTGGGTTTCATATTAATTCTAAATTATGGGTTTTTTTATTGATTAATTCTTTAGTTTAAATGTTCTATTTTTGGGTATATATTTTTAACACTTTTATCTTAAATTTGATGAATAATTGTTCGAACTGTATATTTGAGAGATGAAGTCAGTATAATCAGAGTGCTCTATGAGTTTTTCAAAATGTTAAATCCATTTATACATTCAAAGTTGTAATTTAAATAATAAAAAATTAAAATTTCACTCAAATTTATATTACCATGATAAAAAAAAATGCCAAATAATATTCATATAAAAAATTGGATGAGTTTCATGTGAATTAATTTGAAATCTATATGAAGGATCATATACACAGCTATATATAGACTTATACATATTTTACAAAGTCTGTGGAAATCTATATGAATGATCATATACATAGCTATATATAGACTTATATAGGATGGTCTCTTTCTCTCACCTTGGTTTCGAATGACAGAAGTTAAACATATGCATATCTAAAGTAT
Organism: Picea glauca; assembly: GCA_000966675.3. NCBI lineage: Eukaryota > Viridiplantae > Streptophyta > Pinopsida > Pinales > Pinaceae > Picea > Picea glauca. Next base: position 370,289 of record JZKD02S1450462.1, read on the forward strand.
CTTGCTACACAAGAAAACCAACTAACAAGAATCATGAGGTATCAAGTCTTCTGTTAGGGGAGTTGTAGGTTTAATGGAGGATTTCTATGCACCTTTTTAGGATTTCTAGAGATCGAGAGAGGTAATGGAAAGTTTTGGAGGATTATATGGACCACCTTAGGCTGGATGTGTTAATAATTTTTATCCCTTTGCTATATCTCATCTATGCACTTTACTGGAGGACAGTTCTCTGTTTCGTAGGATAGTGGACGTTAGTACTTAGATTTCTCACTAACTAACTTATCTGACTGTTTAGTGGGTCATGATAGATGTTTTTCTCTAGCTAATATCTCCCTTGGATCCTATGTATTTTTATCATTTTTGTCACACAATTTTTCTTGAAGGAAGGCCCTGAAGTGGCTGGCGTTTCTTTACTTCTACCATTAATAAACTGAATGTTCATTAACACACACATTAAATGGATACACTGATATTTTGACTTGATTCGACTTACCCTCTGAGGTGGCAGGCGACTAAAGGTTTGTGGAAACTTCTGAATGGATTGTGAGGTCACCACACTCATGGGTGCGGCTTACAAGGATCTTTGGGAGAGGGCGAGACTATTATCCTCAATGGATGAGCTCTACAGGAATAAAAAAGTAGGTTCCAACTAAATAAGAGTATTATTACCCCACCAACAAACTCAGGGGAGTTCCCTAAACATATTATCTCTGGTACGAAGCCATACCACCAGCATAGTCGAGTTTTGGAACTTTCAAAGGGTCAGGATACTACTGGTTTGTCTGGTGAGGTTCCTATCGGTTTATCCTTTGAGTGTTGTGTCTAGGTAAAGGGTCGTTAGGTAGACCGGAAAAAGTTTGAGGTGTTAACCACTCCTACTGGCACACAGGTAGTGGAGTTTCAGGGGGGTCACACATAGTGTAAGAGGGGATTTCCTAAATGCACTGCTCGGGTGTAGAAGCCAAAGAAGACTAAATGAAGGATGGTTTTGGGAATGGATGTGGGACTCGAAGAATCATGAAACCTCACTCTTTGTGCTCTGGTGGGGAGATTTTCTTACCAGTCACAGTATAAAATTCCTATTTCAGAGTGGATGCAGTGCTCTTCGGAACCGCTTCTAGGATATTCTCCTGAGCTAGTGACCCTATCAAGAGGGTGGTTTGGTTTTGTTTTTAATATTCCGAAAGACACATGGCTTATATTAGTTAGATTTTGGGACTTCATTGGTGGGAGTTTGATGCTGAAGAGGTGGCGCGTTCACTTCACCTTGACGACAGAATATTTCAGTTTTCACCACCTTTGGGTTCTTCTTCTGGGTCTACCTCTCTAGCTATCGAATGTCAAAGAACTGGAGGCGATTGGTAATGATTTAGGTCATTTCATCAAGTTCAATGAACATGCAATATAGTCGCAAGATAAGAAGATGGAAAAGGTTTTGGTAGAGTTGGATATCCATGCAGGACTGTTGGAGTCACTCGAAATAGAGTGGCGGGGACACATTCTCGTACAAAGATTGGAATACTTGGGAATTCATTTTTTGTGTATGCTCTGTAGGCGAACAAGACACATGTGAAAGGAATGTCAACAAGCCTTTGGGGCTTCGGATGCGGAGGATTCCATGGATGAATTTTCAAATGACTTTTACACTACTCAGGTGGACTCACAGGAGGAAGAGGATTTTTCTATTATGAGGGTAGAGGAAATTCTAGAACATACAAACCCCACCTTTGTTGGTAAGCTAAAACTTTACTACCCTTCTCTTTATTTTTCCTTATCTGCTTGGGAAAGAGACTATTTAGATAATACTTTTCTTCTGGATTTCATTCCCTTTCTTTTCGTTGATTCGGGTACTGTTTCTGAGACTGTTCCAGAGGGATCAGACTCTGTAGAAGTAAGGGTTGATCCTACTCCTTTGACTGTTACTACCCAAGAGACTGTTAATTTTGAACAACCTACCACTTTTTCTGTGGAAGATTCTAGCATTGCCCCTAGTTTTAGAGAACCAGATTTTAGTGACCACTCTTTGGATAGAATGATATTGTCACTAGTCCCATTCCTATCCCGACCTACTTGGGGAAGGAAGAATTGAATAGAAAAAATCCTAGTGGAGCTCTTGGGGCATCCAACTGTGAAGGGGGGGATTCTAGGAAAGACTTTACATGGTCACAGGGCTTAGGGTATGAATTCTCTCCTATCAAAACTAGGAGTGTCTGCAAGAAGGCAGGGACTAACATTACCTTTTATGCACAAAATCTTTCATCAAACATTGAACATGGGGCGCTTAGAGGCATGAAATCCCTTGCAAGGGCTAAGTCATGATATTCCTCTCTCTTAATATCAGAGGGGTAGGAGGACCCCTTAAAGTGGCCTCCCTTTGTAGACTTATTTCAAAAACTTTACCGAACATTATATTTCTTCAAGAGACTCGGGTGGCCGAGAAGAATGCCAGACACTTCATGTTCACTATTCAACCTGAGTGGATGATTTGTGTTGTTAGTTTTGTGGGGAATTCAGGCAGAATTCTGGTGTCTTGGAATCCTAAAATGTTTAACTTATTGTCATTCCTAAGTTGCAGTGGTATTTGTTTTCAGGTACCTATTTATCTGATAAAAGAAGGATCTCTTTCTTAAATGTTTATGGCCCATGTAGAGATTGTAAGAAATTATGGGAAAAAGTGGATGGTAGGGGCCTGTTAGCTCATGGTGATTTGATAGTTGTTGGGGATATGAATTTCACGACCAATTCAGAGGAGGTTTGGGGTGCGACAGCCTTGGTAGACCCATTGGTGACTTTTTTTAAATAATTTTCTTTTTTAAATCAACTTGTTGATATCTCTCTTGCAGAGGTGGTACCTACGTGGCATAATGGAAGAACTAGAGTTGAAGAAATTGCAAAAAGGCTAGACATAATTTATGTATCAGAAAACCTTATCTCTTCATTGACGAGATATAGATCTTGGGTGAAATACCCTTATATTTCAGATCATGCTCCAGTTTTTATACAATTGGGTAATATTATGTCGACGGTTGCTCACCCTTTCAAACTAAACCCAGCCTGGATGCGAGAAGATTCTTTTGCCACTTTTTTTCAGGAAGTGTGGAATGATTACGAGTTCCAACAAGAATATGGAGCTCAAAGGAGATTAGTAGGGAAGCTTAAACAACTCAAGAAGCCGGTTAAGTCTTGGTCAAAAGAAAAATGTTTACAGGGACAGTTAGCTCTAGACAAGCTTGAAGAAGAACTAGCATTTCACTTCAAACAGAAGACATAGGGAATGTATAGCTCAGTTACTGAACATTGTTTTATGTTTCTAAATGTTGAGCAGAAAAACATCTTCTAGATGAGGAAGATCATTGGCGACAAAAAACAGGCTTATTTGGATCAAAAGTGGAGATAAGAATACGAAATGTTTCCATCGGTTCGCAAGCCACAAAACAAACAAAAATCATATCTCGGAGGTAAAGGATGAAGACGGTCCAGTTCACACAAACCAGGAGGCCTTAAATGAAGAAGCGACTATATTCTTCAACTCTTTCTTTCAGGACACAGGACAAAATTATAGAGGAACAAATAGCTACAGTAATATTGTTTCCAAGAATAGTGACGGAGGAAGAAGTCATTAATATTAAAAATCCTTGCTCTAGTGAGGAAATTCTAGAGGTTCTAAAAGTCCAGGACCAGATGGGTGGACTGTTGAATTGTTTTTACACTTTTATGAGTTGGTTGGAAAGGACTTGCTTGATGCAGTGGAGGAAACAAGGCTTAGAGGCAAGGTAATCAGATCAATTAATTCGACTTTTATAGAGTTGATTCCAAAATTCAACAGTCCCAACTCCTTTAGTGATTTCTACCCAATTGCTATGTGTAATTTATGTTACAAGATCATTGCAAAAATCATAGCAAGAAGGATCAAGCATATCCTATCCCTCTCCTTATCCAAGGAATAATTGGGATTTCTAAAAGGAAAACATATATTAGATGTTATTGGCACTGTACAGGAGTGTCTACACAATATAAAGGTAAAAAAACTTCAAGAAATCATTTTGAAGCTAGATTTATAGAAGGCCTATGATTGCACAAACTGAGATTTTCTACGATTAACACTTCTACAATGTGGTTTTGGTCTTCCCACTACAAAATGGATCATGGTTTGTGTAACCTCTGCAGCTTATTCCAATATGATCAATGGAGAGTCGACAACGTTCTTCTAGAGAGGTAGAGGAATAAGACATGGTTGTCCATTATCGCCACTTATGTTCATTCCTGTGATGGAAGGCCTTAGCCTTTCTCTAAAAAAATGTCAAGCATAAGGAAAGTTGTTTGGGATAAAGGTTTCTAGAATAATTAAGATCAGTCACCTTCTTTTCTTGGATGATTTTCTCATAATGAAAAAATCTTTGGTCACGGAGTGGGAGGAAATTAATAAAATTCTGGATGTTTTTTGTAGCGCGACGGGTCTGATGATTAATGTTCAAAAATCCACTTTCCTCCACTTTGGAGTTCATCAGGGCACTCTAGAATACTTAAAATATTTATTTCATTACAAATTTAAAGATCTATTGGAAGGGTTCAGATATTTGGGTTTATTTTTAAACCTGACAGCTACAAGGTTGAGGATTGGCAGTGGCTCATTCCAAAATTTGAGAAGTGGATAAGCCACTGGTGCAATTGTTGGCTATCCCTGGGTGGTCTCTACGTGCTTATAAAATCATTTTTAGAGAGCCAGTCAGTCTATTAGATGGATTTGGCTCATATTCCATCTACAGTTCTAAATCAGATCCGCTAATTGGTTTTCTCCTTCTTATGGTCAATAAGCAAGAAGAAGCAGAGTTATCACTTATGTATATTGGAGATATTAACGAGGCCAAAAAAATATGGAGGTTGGGGATTGAGAAATATCTTATGTTTCTATAGGGCATTGGCGACAAATACACTTTGGAGAGTCTTGATGAAGAACGAAATTTGGCACCGGGTTATAAAGGATAAGTACATTCCCCATGGAATTGTGATGATATGGTTGAGATATGCTTCTTCTACTACAACTCAAGGATCCAATACTTGGAAAAATATTCTTAATTCTTTATGTCTTGTTTTACATTAGTTATCCTGGAGCCCGGGATCGACACACTCCATTATACTTGGGAAGGATGTGATTCCGGGCATGAGAAAGGATTTTGGGCATGGGAGTAATATCTAGTACTTTCACTCAATCAAAGAAATGTATATTTCCTATATCAAGCTAGACGAGATCTTCGCCCGGGAACGATCTACTCGATTTGGTCAGACAATGTAGATTTGGGGCTGGAAGGTGATCTAGCTATAGAATGGGAGAAGTTTAGAAGAAATTTGATTGGATCAGGAGTACAACTTCTAGATAGACTAGATGAATTAAAGTGGACGGGTGGTGAGAATTCTAGGCATCTTACAGTTAAAAATGTATATAATGCTCTAGCTACAAAACTATGGAAAAATACAATTGGTGGCTGGGGGAAAAAACTATGGCTTTGGGACTGTCCACAAAAAATTAAACTTTTTGTCTGGATTGTTGTTGAAAATAAAATTCTCACTTGGAAAAACCTACAAAAAAAAGGTTGGGTAGGGCCAGGTATCTGCCATCTTTACAAATGCAAGAAGGAAACTGTAAAACATCTGTTTGTAAGCTTTCCTTTTACTATTTTAGTTTGGGAAAGAATTAAACTTTCTCTTAATATTTCTTTAGGGTGGAATGGATCATCAGTGATCAAGTGATTTGAAAATTGGAATGTTCAAAGAATCATAATCCTATATTTGTTGGTTTTTATGGTTAGAATGAAACAAGACCATCTTTGAGTCAGGGACTCCCTCCATACAGAAGATGGTATACCAATATTTAAGAGCAGTGGGCAAATCCAGGAAAAAGGAAAAAGTTCATTTCCCTAGAATTTTTGCATTTGCTATTCCTGAAGAAAAAATTATTGGGTGGTTTGATGGGGCAGCTTAGCAAACTAAAGATCAAAGCGGTGCAGGTGGGGTGATAAAAATCATGGAACACACAACTTATAAATGGACTTTAAATTGTGGTCATGGAACTAATACCAGGGCTGAACTTTTGGGGGTTTGGGCTTCACTAAACCTGGCATCTCGGCTTTCAATCATAGATTTTCTTGTTCTAGGAGACTCAAAAATAGTCATTGATTGGCTAAACATGAAAGACGCTTTACAGGTTGTTACTTTACATTGTTGGAAGGATAGGATTTATGAGCTCATCAATCTCTTCAGGGCTATATCCTTTGCTCATATTTTCAGAGAAGAGAACCAAGAGGTTGATAGCTTATCAAAACAGGCTCTTCAAAAACAACCAAGGATCATAGCATACAATCTATGGGAATGTGTCCATGAGGGCCCTACTCTATTTTTAAATCTTTTTTAATTGACTATAGGGGGTGTTCTCAGAGTTTGTTGTTTTATCTAGGTATCTCCTTATGTGCAACCTATGCTCGGGTTCAATAGGCTCTTACCATCTTGAATAATGTATTTTTTGAACTCTTAGGAGAAGACAAAAGTATTGTAAAGGATTTTGAAAATTTCTGTGTAATTTTTATTGGAATAGTTCATGAAAACAAAAGGATCATATGATGTAATAATTGTTAAGAGAACAGATTATATTTTCAATATAAATATAATGTGAAATTTTATGTGGAAAATATAAACTTATGCATATTTTACAGAGTCTTAATTTATATATGTTTTATCGATGTGTTCTTTTCACTATTTAAAATAATAATAATAAAATTGATATTTTAAATTTTAAATTTAATTAAGATTATTTCAATTAATAGAATTGTATAGGTTAATATTGTTTACATTAAAAGAACATCACATCCTTGCAGTGCAATTGTTAGAGTTAAGATCATAGTATATAATGAACAACTTTTCTTTACCCACAAACATTATTTCAAACAATAATGCTTAGTAATATAATACATTAAATGTTAGTGTTATGTTCCAGTTTTATTTTTTTTTTGGAAAATGAGAAAATTTAAAATAAAACATGGTTTCTTTGTGCAGAGTTGAAAATACAATTTTTTTTAATATTTTTTTTTATTTAATATACTTTAACACGTAAGCTAAATTTCAAAGAAAATAAACTTCATGTTTTTATTCTTCCAAGTATAAATCAAAAGTTCCAAAAGTCATTACTTGACATATAAGGATTTCACACTCTAGCATGAGTTAATAATGGAGTCCGATTTCCTATTTTATTAGGAAATCAAATTATTATTTTGATATTTAAAAAAATTAATATTTAATATATTTATTATGTAAATAAAATTAATTTTGGAATTTCAAAGATTAGAATTTTTCAATAAGAGAAAACTCTATAATCAATCAGATTAACTATAACAAAATTGAAAAAAAATTATAAAAAAATTGTGAAAAAATCCACCCAAATTTGTGTTAAGTATATAATAAGCATATTAATTATATAATAAGTATAGAAAATTATATTAAATTAAATTATTTGGCAGGCTTGACATAAACATTGGTGTTGTTTATCTGTTGTACTAAATTTACATGAGTCATTATTTTTTGTTGTTCAAAATCCATCTTTAAATACAAAAATGGATTCAGTATGTTGAAAAACATTTACCTCCCACTTTAGAGACAAACATTCAGAATCTTTAGTACAACTAATAGATAAAGTTAAATTATTTGGCAGGACTGACATAAGTTTAGAATCGGAGGAGACACAAATGTGAGCACGTGGTTGAGCAGGAGAGAATGGTTTGAATGGCAAGGCAGAAGCTTGGTATTAATGGCGTTTTTGCGTATTTTAGGATTACCAGGGATCGATTTAAAGGCTTCTCTCGGATGTTTGCAGGGTTCTTTTAGATTGGGAACTCTAGACATAGAACCCGATGTCACTAAATCTTTGGGTGATACCAAAGCCTACATCTGGCCTTACCTTGTGAGTTTACTGTAATAAACTCGAACTCGATACAAATGAGTGATTTGATCGTTGTCTTCTTCCTATATGGAACTAGAGCATAACACTAATGGTATATATAATGCTCAAAGCTTCGAAGCGCTTCCCTTGACCGTTGGATCCCCTCTAGTCTATCTATTACTTATCTAAACCCTCCACTTGTTCTCCATAACTGTCTTTTCTCATCCTTTACACCTACATCTACCACTCTTTTGTATTCTTATTGTCTGGCATAATAACTAACTCTTGGAAACTTGACAATTTTGTTGCTTACTTAATCCCTACACAAGCTTTTCTTCCTTGAAACCTGCCCACTATTACTCTCTGCTCGAGGTGGCACCTACCGGAGAGACCTTCTAGCACCTTCCAATGGAGGCTGAGGTCAGCGCACTAAGGAGTGTGGCTGACGAAGCCATATGGAAGAGTGTCTTCCTCTTCCCACTGTTGGACATCCCTTTTGTATCTATGTCCTCTCACCATACCTTATTACAAAAGGTGGCAGAAATATCAACTCCACTGCATACCGTTTCACCCTGCCTGCCTACCACTAGTACCCTTCCGACTACATCTCTTCTACCTGGACTGATATCCTTTATTGGAAGCGCAGACAAACGAAAAAAAAAAGGTCTGCCAGAACGTGCCCGGATTTCTCAATCGTGGCTACCCAAGCCATCGAGCAACAATAAAATATGGAATCCTAATAAGAGAAAATGATGATTGATAATGGGTTCGGATGTGGGATTAGAGGAAAGCGTTCGACTCTCCCTCTGCGGACTTGTGGGAAGGTTCACTTACCATGCTCTTAGATTTGACTCACTACCAGAATGGTTATTAGATAACTCGCTTCCCACTCTTGGATATGTGTCAGAGCTCATTTCTCTATCTTATGGTTGGTTTGGTTTTATTTTTAACACTCTTGAAGACTTGCAGTTTATACTTGACACCTTCTGGACCATGGGAAGTGGAAGTATTATGCTCAAAAGGTGGAGTATTTCTTTTAGCCCATCAACAGACTCCTTCTGTTTTCGACATGTATGGGTTCTTCTACTCAGACTACCCCTATAGTACTGGACCGAGAAGGCACTGGAAGCCATCGGTAATGAACTAGGATGCTTTATTTGTATTGACCCAAAACTCTTGAAGAGCTCAAACAGACGAATGCAGGCAAGGATTATGGTTGAACTAGACATTCATGCTAGGCTTCCGGATGTCTTAGACATTTTCTGGAGAGGTCGCTCAGTGACTCAACGACTAGATTACCTTGGTATTCCTTTCTGTTGTTCATCGTGTCATCAAACGGATCATCTCTAGAGTGACTGGACATGAGCTCAGGAAGAAGAGGAATCGAAAGGATCCTATCTTCACAAGTTACCTAGGGATGATTCTTCGAGTGTGGACTCCTGTACTCTGGGCTTTGAAGGCATTATGGACAAGGGGACTGAAGACCTGATGGACACTACGAATTTATAGTCTACTCCTCCCTCTTCACTCATGGGTAAGATTAAAAACTTATGTCCTACTCTTTATTTTACTCGTTCCTCTTGGGAATGACACCATTTAGACACCTCAGCAATTCCAGGTCTTGACCCTAAACAAAATTTTTTTCCCATGTCGTGCAACCCCATTATCTCTTTACCACCTATGGATTTAGAGTCCTTTAAACTCGATCCTCCTGCTACCTTATTAACACCAATCTTCGAACCTCCATCTTCTTCCCTACCACTTAACATGGGTGGGGTCCCCTCTGTTTCCTCCCCAAATCTATCTGTTGATTGAGTAAACCTTCCTACTACACCCAACTCATTGAATATCAATATTATGGATGAGACTACTTCTCTTCTATCCTCACTACAGGCTCAGGATATTGACAGTATTGGGTTAACCTCCTCCATCCCTCCTTTAGTGGATTTTCACCTTTTGGTCCCACTTCCTACCTATTTAGGTAAATCAACTATCAATGATTTACAAGATATACCTTCTACTTCCTGTCATGACCCATCTACAGACCCTATTAAAAAGGATTCCTCCTGGTCATGTAGCTTAGGTATTGAGACCTCACCTATAAAAACTCACATCGCTCGAAGGAAAGCCTGCTCATCTGTCACACTATCTATTGTTCCAACTGTGGATTTGACTGACCTTGGGGCGCTTAGAGGCATTAAATCCCTATCCAGGTCACGTCGATGATACTCTTGTCCCTAAACATTCGTGGGGTTGGAGGTGCCTTCAAAAAGGCCTCTCTTCAACGATTGATTGATACCATTAATCCTAGCATTATTTTTCTACAGGAAACTCTGGTGGACGAACAACGTTCATTTGATTTTATCAATGGATTAAAGCCTAACTGGTTTGTTAGTGCAGTAAATTTGGTGGGCACTTCGGGTGGATTGCTTGTGTCTTGGGATCCTGTATTTTTTTATTTAAATCCTTTCTTTCGTTGTGATGGAATCCTATTGACAGGCACCTATTGCGCCAACAAGTGATAGGTAAACATTCTCAATGTATATGGACCTTGTTTTGACAAATTGTCTTTCTGGTTAAAGGTTTCAACTTACGGTCTTCTATAAAAACTAAATCTCATCCTGGCGGGGGATTTCAACTTTACCTTATCATTTGCTGATATTTGGGGATCAAGTGTCTCTACTGACGCAGCGGCCTTATAGTACAATTTTATTTTCCAGCAACACAATTTGGTCGATCTCCTTCTGGCAGAGGTGGTCCCTACTTGGAGAAATGGAAGATCTGGTGCAATGAGTATATCTAAGCGTCTTGATCGATTCTTCTTATCAGAATATCTTCTTCAACATGCCGACAGATACATAACTTGGGTACCATATCCATTCATCTCGGATCATGCTCCCATTATTCTTCAATTTGATTCTTTATCCCATCGCTCCTCTTACCCTTTTAAGTTTAATCCTATTTGGTTAGGGAATCCTGATTTTGAGCAACTGGTCTCTGATGTATGGACTGATCACACCTTTAAAAATGAGTCAGATGTTCAGAGGAGACTAGCTTGGAAATTAAAAGTTCTACAATCAAAATTAAAACGTTGGGCCAGACGAGAGTTATCAAAGACTTTTGATAGATTGTCTCATCTTGAACATAACATTCATGATTTGATCTTTGAAATATCTGAGAAAAAGGGTATTGATCACTTAAATCTGCAACAACATTTAAAATTGCTTGAGACAGAATGGATTAATCTACTTCTAATTGAAGAAGCGCATTGGCAAAAAAAAAGTAGAGCCACCTGGATCAAATGTGGAGACAGAAATACAAAGTATTTTCATAAATATGTGAGTCATAGAAGGAATTAAAAGAATATCTGGGCATTTCAATCGGATGATGATGTCTTTATTACTGGAAAAAAAAACTTCTTGATGCGACGCACTATCACTTTAAAAATGCCTACCGAGAAAAAGGACTTACAAACATTATAGATCAAGAATCAATCACAGGTCTATATCCTAGAATCATCAGTGATAGTGAGGCATAACTACTCTTTACTCCATGCACAAAAGAGGATATTTGGAAGATGCTCGACACCTTTGAAAAAGACAAATGTCCCAGCCCGGATGGTTGGACAGTTGAATTCTACCTATATTTTTTGTATCTGATCAGTGATGATATTTGGGAACTAGTTGAAAATTCCAGAATCAGAGGAATAGTTTCACGTGCTCTAAACTCTACTTTTATGAAATTTATTCCAAAATCTAATAATCCCATCACCTTCAGTGATTTTAGGCATATTGCATTGTCCAACCTCCATTATAAGCTTATCACAAAACTACTCACCGACATGATCAGGTCGTACATGTCTCGTCTTATCTCGGAGGAACAACTAGGCTTCATCAAAGGAAGGAAAATTATGGATGATATTGGATTGGCCCAAGAGGTACTACACAACATAAATCAAAAGAAATTACAAGCACTGATCTTAAAACTAGATTTAAAGAAAGCATTTGACTGTATCAATTGGGACTATCTCAGAATGATTTTATTGCAATCTGGTTTCGGCTTCCATTTCACAAATTTGATCATGGGGTGTGTGTCTAGTGTGACTATTGTCATTCTGGTCAATGGAGAAGCTACCACCTTCTTCTCAAATGAAAGAGGCCTGTGACAGGGATGTCCTCTCTCCTCACTACTTTTTATCCTCTCTCCCCACTACTTTTTATTTTGGCCCTAGAAGGTTTGAGTATTCTACTCAAGTTGCGATAGCGTGATGGGATTATCACTAGCATTAAGGTTTCCAGATTGGTAAAAGTACTAAACTTATTCTTTGTGGATGATATCATTATTGCCACAAAAGAGGACCTAATAGAATGGCAGGAAATCAAATCGATCCTAAATCTTTTATGTCGTGCATCAGGTCTACAGATAAATGAAACAAAATCCACTTTCCACTATTCTGGTCTACTGGCGACAGACATAGAAACTTTTAAAACTATCTCTTTGTTTGGATACCATGCGATCACACAGGGTCTTATATACCTTGGCTATTATCTCAATCCAGACTTCTACAAAGCAGCTGAATGGAACTTGCTTCTTTTAAAATTTGAAAAATGTATTGCACACTGGTGCAATCGCTGGCTCACTTTGGGTGGAATATACATTCTATTAAAATCGGTGTTGGAAGGCCAGGTTGTTTACTGGATGGCTCTTACCAACATTCCTCACTCCATTTTGAATAAGATCAAAAAATCGATGTTTTCTTTTTTATGGACTGGAAGCATTAAAAATCATTCTATTCATCCTTGCAGATGGGATTTTACCGCAAAGCCAAAAGCGATAGGTGGTTGGGGTCTTCGCAATCTTAAAATTTTCAAGAAAGCATTGGCATCAAAAACTCTTTTGCGTGTATTAACACAATATGTTATTTGGCATCGTATTATATTTGGAAAATATATTACACTGTTATCACTTGTTTGTTGGCTTAGACATCCAGTTATCTGCACAAATAGTGCTTCACCGATCTGGATATCTCTTTTAAAAAATCTTAATTATATTCATCACTAGTTATGCTGGAAACCCGGTTTGAGACTTGCTATTCACATAGGCAGGGATGTGATATTGGGTCTTGGATCAAAGGCTTATCTCTCATATGGTTTACTGGACTTTCTTAGGAATTTAAAAGTTTTCTTCCTTTTTCAAGCTCAACATAAGTCTGATGGTGGGTTTTCTTGCACAAACTGGAAAACCAGTACTGATTTGGGACTCTCGGGGGCACTAGCACAGGAATGGACATCTTATTGCTTGTTAAGAACCAAATATCAATATAGCATAGAAAAACCTCAGAAAAAGTACTCAATGCCTTGAAAAAGAGATAATTTCAGATAATAAGCCTCTTCGAGGGGGAAACCTCCTTTT
>JZKD02S1450462.1:387135-408203 GCA_000966675.3 Picea glauca
TTGGCTAAAGAAGGTATTGCTCCTTGTATCCTCATAGTGTGCTATCATTTCTTCCGTGAAAATTGTCCAAGTGACGAGTGATTTGCGAGAAAAAATCCATCGATACCATACAAATGGATTAGGTTCTAAATATAAAGAAGTAATTTGTACCTTTTGTGCATGTGGCACATTATGGAGATCAAAGAATTGCTCCATCTGAAGTATCCATGTGATTGGGTCCTTGCCATAAAACTTCCTCATATGAATCTTAGGAACGTGGTTGGGTCCTTGCCATGAAACTTCCTCATCATGAATTTCATGGGATGCATTTTCACTTTCAGGTGTCTTCTCTGTTACGAAATTTTTCAATACTTCCATGATCTCCCCTTTTAAACCATCCATCTTAGTATCCAACTTAGCTTCCATTGAATTCATCTTAGTATCCAACATAGCTTCCATTGAATCCATCTTATTTTGTAGTTCATTTATGTCCCTATGCATTTCTTCACCTTCATCAAGAGTCCAAGTAGGATTTTCTAGAGGCATATTTTGTGTAGAAGTTCCCTTTTTTGGTGGCATGTTGGCCAAATATCACTTTTGAACCTTGATTTTGAGGTGGTTCTGCTAGAAAATATTTCTTATGTTGTATCTCCCAAGTTTTGGCCCTTCTAGGTATGAAAATTTCTTTTATGTCGTTCTCTGATATTTCTTCTCTGCAATGGCATAGGTCTGATCAAAATTGGATGTGCCAAGTGGAATTTATGGTAACTTCCCCACAACTTGCCGATTTTTGTCCTTTCCAGGAGATCTCACTTGTATAACGTGCCCCACACAAAATAATTGATATAAAATTCTGAAACTTGCACCAGAAATACTACAGATTGTCCAAGATCCAATGAAACTAGTCCCACTCAATTTGGATACTCTAGGAATAAGTTATGATTGTTTTACCTGGAACACCTTCTTGAGACTAGTCAATAGGACTAGTTAGATACCCTATCTTACACAGGGTGTATATATAAATTTAAGATGACCCAAAATCTTAACCTTTTAACACAGATACTTTACTAATTTTTGTAAATAACCTCCAGAGTTCAGGGTCTGAAATGTTACAGAGAAGTTTTTATAGCGAAACTTCCGCAATGACTCATTTCAGGATGATTTCAGAACCCTATATTGTACAGGTTGTATCTATGAAAGTATAAGGCCTCAGGAGCTGAATTTTGAACCCAACGTACATTGATCTGTCTATTAAATATCATCCAATTCGTTCCTTATGAAACATTGTAGAAAAAAAGTTATAGCAAAAATTCCAAGGTGTCTCAGATGTAGCAGTGAAACCCCAAGACCTTGAACTCTAATACCATATGTTAAGAACCAAATATCAATATAGCATAGAAAAACCCCAGAAAAAGTACTCAATGCCTTGAAAAAGAGTTAATTTCAGATAATAAGCCTCTTCAAGGTGGCAACCTTCTTTTACCCCACTTAAATGTTCAAGTACAAGATGATTCAAAATGAAAATGTCTCCTTGGTATATATAGGAGACTAGGAGGAATAATTACAACTAATGGCCTAAAGCCGGCATAAATAAAATAACATTACTAATATAATATGCCCCAATTAAGGGGTAATGAGTGAATATTAGGGCTTAACATTGCTCGGTGCTAAGTGGAGCGGGGATTTGACTGCATGCAACAGAAGATACTTTTCAATGGAATGGTGGGGATTGTTCCGACCTATTGACTATAAATAATGGATACAATGGTATCTCTTCTATTATCTGGTCACAAAAATGCATATGATGGAGAAACAACCTTTGGCATTGGTCCCTTCCATTAAAATTAAAACTCTTCATTTGGCTTGTTGCAAATGACAAGATTCTAACTTGGGATATACTTCTTCAACGGGGTTGGATGGGTCCTAATATGTGCTTTCTTTATCGTAACAATTCTGAAACTATCTCCCACATATTTTTGGACTGTCCATTTACTAAATCGATTTGGCATAAGATCCTTTTAGTCCTAAATCTCAAAAATATGTGTCCGAGCACAAATTTGTACGATTTCTCAAAAAATTGGTCTCTGTAGGACTTCACCTTACCTCATCTACCAATTATTATATGCTGGTTTGTTTGTCTTACACGCAATAGGGTGATTTTTGAAAATTCATCTGTCTCCAAAAACACTGTTTGTTTCAGAATCTTGGGTGAGATGAAAATTGAAAAGATGAAGAGAACTAGTGTCCCTCATTTTATTCAACCACTTATCCAGATGAATGGAAACAATGGATGGTTCGATGGGTCTTCTCAGAACTCGAGGATGCATTGCGGAGTGGGCGGGAAGATACATCGTTGTGATGTCTCTTGGATCACTTGGAACTTCAACTGTGGCATAGGATCAAACACAAAGGCATAACTTATTGGCATCTGGGTCACCCTTTTTTGGCTTCTTGTCATAATAATTTGGATCTTCATGTGAGGGGAGACTCCAAAATAATTATTGATTGGTTAAACAAAAAAGGAAAGCTTCAAGTTGCGGCGCTGGAACGCTAGAAATATAGGATCGTTGAACTCTCTCAAACTTTCTTATAGATCAGTTTCTCTCATATTTACCGGGAATTAAATGTTGAGGCGGATATCCTATCTAAAAATTCCTTATTGAAACATATTGGTATTTTGACGTATCAACATTGGACAAATGGACTAGAGAGTCCTCCTCAATGTATTACTCTCTTTTAGTTTTTTTATTCATGCTAGACTTTTGTTTTTTTTGTATTTCTTTAGCTTGAAGATATAGATCTATTGTCATCATGATAGACCAATGATGATAGGATTTGATAAGATATAACTATCTCTGCAAGTATTATGGGATCTCCTCCTATTGTATGGACATGCTTATGGTATAGTTCTGATATGTATGGAACAATCATCATCCGTATTGTATGGGCACTTTTTTGTATCCTTTTGGTTTTTAAAAAACCAAATATAATACAAGTGAAAAAATTCTTTTGGAAAAAAAAAAGTTTAGAATCTTTCATACAATGAATAGATAAGTTTAGGAGCAAGTCGGACGTACATTGATTATCATACTCATTTTTCATTTAGTGGCAAATAACTATTCAATAATTGCCGACAAATTTTTCGCGCAAGGTACAACTCAGTCGATTAAATGTTAGACTCGGGAGTTAGAGAGTGTTTTGTCTTTGAGGAATAGCTAGAATCGAACGAGAGATCTTTCTGGTTCCGAAAAGGTAAACATTTATACACCTTCTTTTACAAATATCAACCAAAACTTTTACTTTAAAATATTGAACACCAATATATATATATATATATATATATATATATATATATTTTTATTTTCCTCTAAAAAAAGCTTAATTTTATTCATCCAAAGAGAACCAAATTACATTATGTAGGTGTCAAAGGCATGATCTAATCTTGGGTAGAATATCCCAAAGGGACACAAAGTAACTGGCTGGAGAGCCGAAAGGAAAAGACAGAAACTGATAGAAACCCTTAATAGGTCAGAAACCTTGAACAAGAGAGCCTATCACAGAATAAAATTCCAAACAATGAACCCAAACAAACCCTGGTGGTCAGTTGGACTAGGTCAGAGAGGTATGAAAACCATCACAAGAAGAACCAGAAAGCAATGACCTAGATGAAGACCCCAAACAACAATAATAAGACCATGAACTGCATGCTCACTCCATGGACCTCAAGGTGTAGGACAGCACCACATGCCCAAAGGAAGGACCTCAAAGTTCTAGCACAACCCCATCTAGATAGCAAAAACAATAACTACCACCAAAAGGAGCCTAGACATACATCAAACCCTGAACAAACCAAAGAACCGAGAGGGAGTAACCGTAAAAAAGGAGCAACATAAAGAAAGGACCTCGCTTAGAATATATAGATCTGAGAAAGAGAAAACCAAGGCATCACCTCAGCAAGAGCACCTAAAATCTAGACTACATCTCAAAAAACCAAAACCAGATTCGCACCCAGAGTATACACCAACAAAACAGCCAAGCATATAGAGGATGCATGTGCCTAAATATTTAAGCCCCAACTTCACAAGGAAAGGAATCCGACCCCATCCAAACCTACAACAAGTCGAGGTGCAAAATACACGGATTTGTGAGAGATCCTCAGGCAACCCGTCACGCAAGGAGCCAAGAGTATCCAGGCAAGAGCTGGCAGCTGTGACTGGAAATGGAGAGAAACTACGCCAGGAAGGATGGCGATTGTGTCTGCCTTCACCAAGAAACCTCGCCAAGAGAGGATGTGCGGGAGAAGTCCTCTGCGGCTAGGGTTTCCCTAATAATTATTAATATATAATTAATATTTCATAATTAAAAAAATAAAATAAAAAATATATAATTAATATTTCATAATTAAAAAAATAAAATTAAAATTAGTGAAACAATTGACCACCTCCATTCAACCATAAAAATTTTCATCATCAACCCCTCATAACTTACTACAGTAGTTAATATTTTTAAAATCAAAATAAATAAAATATAAACCCAAAAAGATATGGATATTGAATTGAAACCTGAAATCTTGTCGTTAATTGGATTCAAATTATCATATTGTTTTCCACAATTTATTCGACATCATTACGTTCACTTTCCGTGTGGAAAAGAAAAAAATATTGATTGATGTTTTTCAATTTTGCCTAAATTATAAAATATGTCCAAGCTTTGCCGAAAAATTTGTATTAAGAATCAGGAGATACCAAATTCATTTTAAGCTCAGCCATGAAATTCTGAGTGTGGAGCCCTTTATTTAGAGGAATCCATATGATTGAACGACATAAAAGTTAAACTTGACTTCAAAAGCATTTTGACCACTACTTTTATAATCACAAAGATAAGAATTGCCACGTGTAAATCTCATCCCTACTATGAACTATCAAGTCAAGTAACTCTTGTCTTTACTTCCTCTTTGGCTTCAAAACGTCACTCCAACCTTCTCTTACCTTTCAACCCGGGTTTTATTCATAAAAGATAGGCAACGCTAACACTTTTTCAAGTTTTCCGTAGATTGATTTCAATTACAGAATGGCCCCTTCCAACAAGGTTTGTAATTGCGCAAGGAATATCACTCGATTCACTCCAAAATTCAAATTATCTCTCTCCTTAATGGTATTTCTACTCACATTAGCATTAGTTCCGTACAATGGTGGTTTCACATAACCATTACCTCAGTTGGGTAATCTTACTGGTTTCCAAGCAGGCAGATGCAGTGCCGGTGATATCAGGAATGGAAGTGCTTTGGAAAGGAACTTGAAGATGGTTATGAATTCATTGGTTGAGAATGTCAACAAGACAGTCTACGATATTTCATCGCATGCAGAGAATGGAGATGAGATGTACGGTCTTTCTCAGTGAAGGGTGAGAAAATGAGAAGCAAAGAAGACAATACAGAGAAGACAAAATTGGGAAACAAAAATAATCAGAGCGCATAGCGTTTAGTGTATTCATTTAGGGAAAAAGAGCTGAGATAAATAGGCTCAAGCAAATCAAGAAACAACAAGAGATCCTAACTAACTCGTACAACTGGCAGTGTACAATCACACATTGTTGAGGTTACTGATATATTTAACACTCCCTCTTAAACTCAACAGTTACAAACATCAGCACTGATAATGCCCAAGTGTTGTCTCTGAAAATCAAAAACGGATTTTCCTAGTGGCTTTGTAAAAATATCTGTAAGTTGATCTCGAGAGCCACAAAATTGAAGTGCTATGTCACTATTATTAACTAGCTCGCGTATGAAGTGAAAACGGGTGTCAATATGCTTGCTTTTCAGATAGAGAAATTGTTGAGGTGTTGTCACAAAAGATAGGAGTTGGATCATTTTTTGTATGTGACATATCATTCAATATTCTTCTCAGCCACACAGCTTGACATAAAGCTAAGGTAGCAGTGACATACTCTACCTCTGCAGAAGATATGGATACAATTGGTTGCTTCTTTGATGCCCATGAAATCAGGTTCATACCTAGGTGGAAAGCATGTCCCGAGGTGCTTTTCCTATCATCTAGGCTTCCTGCAAAATCATTGTCTATGTAACCAAAGAGATGATTATCATCAAACTGAGTGTACCGTAAACCAAAATTGAGAGTGCCTACAACATATCTCAGAATATTTTTCGTCATCTTCCAGTGAGAATATTTGGGGGATTCAATGAACCTGGAAACAAAGCTAGTTGCATACATAATATCAGGCCTAGTTGCAATAAGATACAACAAACTTCCTACTAAAATTTTGTACAGAGTAGAATCCACTGTAGGTCCTTCATCTTGCTTGGTCAATTTTGTGCCCAGGGGTATAGGAGTTTTGGCTGGATTGCAATCTTCCATGCAGAATCTTTTGATGATGTTTGCTACATACTTTTGTTGTCAGACAAAAATTCCTTTGGTTGATTGATCAACCTCAATCCCCAAAAAATATTTCATTATGCCCATATTTGTCATCTCAAACTCAGATTTCATGGCATGTTTAAAACTGGTTAACTCAAAATTTCCAGTATATATCATGCCATCAACATATAAACATACAATCATAATTTTACCATGCTGATCAGTTTTGGTGTAAAGAGTTGGCTCATTTTGGCTTCTACTGAAACCACTCTTGGTCAAGTAAGTGTCAATTCTATTGTACCAAGCTCTTGGAGTTTTCTTTAAACCATACAAGGCTTTCTTCAACTGATACACTTTGGCTGGTTTCTCTTGGACTTCAAATCCAGGTGGTTGATCGACATAAACCTCTTCTTCTAAGAAACCATTTAGGAAAGATGACTTGACATCCATCTCATATGATTTCCATTTGTGTTGAGATGCTATGGCTAAGAGAGTCCTTACAATGTCCAACCTTGCTACTAGAGAAAAATTTTCACCATAGTCAATGCCTGGTTGTTGTGAGAATCCTTTGGCAACAAGTCTTGCCTTGTGTTTTTCAATCTACCCATTTTCATTGAGTTTAGTTTTGTAAACCCACTTGACACCAATACTTTTCTTGTGTCTGGGCAAATCAACAAGATCCCATGTCTTGTTCTTCTCAACAGATTCAATCTCTTGGTTCATGGCTTGAACCCATTGGGGCTCTTTACCTGCCTCTTTAAAAGATGTAGGTTGACATGACATTAAGGAAAAAATATTGTGTTTTTCAATGTCATCCAACTACTGATGGATTTCTCTCAAACTGCGAGTTCTCTGATTTTGAAGTTCAGAGGATGAATTTCTGTTGGAAGTTGAGTTATCCTGAGAACTTTCAAATTGTCCTTGTACTGCAATCTTGGAAGAGCAGGTTGATGTGTTTGTTGTCCTGAATTCCTTGTGTCTTTAGGATGTGACAACAATGGATCATGACTGTCCATTGGATGATTTTCAGAGTCATGCCAGAACTTATTTTTAAGAAATTTTACATCTCTACTGAGGATTAGTTTCTTTGAAATTGGATTGTAGAGTATGTATGCTTTGGATGTCTCACTGTAGCCAACAAAAATGCATTTCTCACTTCTATCATCCAGTTTCTTCCTTAATTCAGAAGGTATGTGAGCATATGCTAGGCAGCCAAATGTCCTCAGATGTGCAACATTTAGCTTTGTCCCACTCCATGCTTCTTGAGGGATATTCATCTTGAGACTAGTGGTTGGAAATATATTTAGGAGATAAGCTGAGCATGCTATTGCTTCAGCCCAAAATGTATTTGATAGACATTTCTCTTTGAGAAGGCTTCTTTCCATGTTCATTATTGTCTGTTTTTTCCTTTCAGCCACTCCATTCTGTTGTGGAGTATACATGGCTACAGTTTGCATGATGATGCATTGTGATTTGCAGAAAATTGCAAATTCGTTGGAGTTGTATTCTCCTCCTCCATCTGACCTGAGAGCTTTTACATATTTTCCACTCTGTTTTTCAGCTTCATCTTTGAGTTCTTTGAACTTTTCAAAGGTTTCAGACTTGTTTCTGAGAAAATAGCTCCATATTTTCCTGCTAAAGTCATCGATAAATGTTAGAAAATAAACGCTACCACCTATTGACTATGTTTTCATTGGTCCATAGAGGTCAGTGTGAACCAGTTCTAAGTGTTGTTTGGCATGAGTGGAGGACTGTGGAAAACTAGTTCTCTTATGTTTTCCAAGAATGCAAGACTCACATGGGGGATTTTCCTCCTTGAAAATAGGGAGACCTTTGACCATGGAGTGCTTATGTAGAAGAATTATACTCTGAAAGAGTAGATGTCCAAATCTTGTGTGCCAAACCAAAGTTTCATTAGGGGTGGATGCACTTTGTGCATATGATTGAATCAGTTTTGCAGTTTTGAGGGCCAGTGGAAACATCCTATTTTGAGTCATGTGGATTTCAGAAATCAATTTTCTTCTAGGGGTTTTATCATATATCCTACATGATTCTCCTTCAAAAAGTATCTTATAGCCATGTTCAATTAGTTGTCCTACACTTAACAAATTATGTGTCAAACCTGGAACATGATAGACATTATGTATGTCTTTCTTTACATTTTGTTTAGTAAGAATAGGTACAGTTCCTTTTCCTTTAACTTTGACTAAAGAATCATTTCCAAGTGTAATATCAGATGAAATTGAAGAATCAATGCATGAAATTAAATATTTGTTACTTGTCATGTGATTGTTGCATCCACTTTCAATCAACCAAAAATATTTATGTTGTTCTTTAGTCTTGTGGCATGAGAGAAACATACCTTATGAGGTTTCTCCTTCATGATGTGAGATATGTGCTCTTCCTAAGAGTTGATCTTCTTGCTTCTTCTAACATTCAGATTCATAGTGTCCAAAATTTTTGTACTAATAACATTGTATACTGGATTTCTCATTTGATCTTCTCCCTTTGCCTCTTTGAGGTTGGAAGTTTTGATTCTGGTTATGTTGTCTGTGACCATGGAAATTCCGATTTGGGTTCTGTTGTTTGTGACCTTCACTTGAGTGATGGTTACTTGGACTGCTCCCTCTTCCTTGGTCACCTCTGCCTCTCCCTCTGCTGAAGGAGAACTGAGTCTTGAAGGCGTTGGTTTTTTACTCATTTGAGATATGAAGTCTGGTCTCATGTGTCAATAGAGAGCCCATTAATTCATCTATTGAAAAATTTGACAGATCCTTGGATTCAAGGATAGCTGTAACAACCATTTCGAATTTCTTTGGTAAACTTCTGAGGAAATTCTCAACAATTCATTGATTAGGGATGGTCTCAACAATCAATCTGATCTGGTTTACAATTCCCATGACTCTGGTCTTAAATTGATCAATGTTTTCAGACTCTGTCATTTTTAAAGTCTCGAAATGCATCCTCAAGGTCTACAGTTTGACTATTTTGACCTTGTCATTTCCTTGGTAGGATGATTTAAGGATGTCCCAGGCCTATTTTGAAGTAACAACGCCTGTGATTTTGAGAAAATCGAGTCATCCACTGAATTTTGAATCCAAAATTTTTCCTTATTTTCTTTGTTTCTTTGTGTTTCCTAAGTAGTTCTTTGTTGGTTGGTCATGGCAGCAAGGTCTGTTGGATTTGGTTCCACATATCCAAGATCCACTAGATCCCAACACTCTTGTGCTTGCAAGAAGGATCTCATTCGAAGAGACCAAAACTCATAATTCTTTCCAAGAAGAATCAATCCTTGAGTTGGTCCTAAATTGCTAGGCGTGGCAATCTTTTTAAAAAAATTAACAAACAAAAAAAATTGTTAGAAAATTTTGTGTTTACCTATTTCCTACGCGTAAAACCATGTCTTCGAAGTTCTTTCAGTGACTTCGTACTGAAAAATGCTGGGTAGACCACTTCTTTGACTTCGATTTGGCTGGATCTGACTATCTAAGCACAAGATCTGTTGATTCAGAGATCTGAGCTTTGTTCTTTTGCAACTATAGCAATTGTATTTGTTCTAAAGGCGAAATCGAGCTTTTTGAGTTTACTCGAGAGCCAAAAATAAAAAATTGAAGTTTAACTTCTCATGTGACCCAGGGATGAAAACCAGGCACTCTGGTTCTTTGGGCTTCAGGCATTTCGACGCTGAAGGTCTCAATTCCTCTGAATAGCCGAATAATGATCTTATTTCTAAGATCGACGGTCCTTGTTGATTTGAGATGAACATTCCTCAATTACTTCGGGACTTCGGGTGATAGTCCTTTCTTACCTACCAATGCAAATATCAATGGTCCTTAGGCCTTAGCGAACGAATGACCAAGATCTCCTTCGAAACTACAACATTCAAGAGTTTTTTTTTTCTAATACTGCAATCCTCCAGAGTGTCGAATCTTTGAAGTGTGAGATTTGTCTCCATGTGGCCTGTTGATTTGGACGATCGAGATTTACTTCAAAACTTTGGGCTTCGGGTGTTCCAAGGTGCACAACACCAGAAACCTCCGAAGTGTTAACCTTCTGAAGTGACAGATCTGTCGACACGTGTCCACAACCTTCAATGGCTTAGATTTACTTATGGTAGATCTCGCTCTGCAAGAACTTCTAGAATGCTAAGTCTCTGGAGTAAGGGATCTGGTGCCACATTCCCTTGTTGTTGGATGGTCTAGATGAACTCTGACCTTCAAGCCTTCGAGAGTTCTGGCCTTCCGAAGTGATTATCACCGAAGTGCAGGATCTGGATTTCGATCAGTAGTCTGGATCTACTTCGACTCTTTAGAGATTTGGGCCTTCGAGAGTTCTGGCTTCTTCCTAGAGTACGAGATCTCCTGACGCATGTCACTTTCTTGAATATCAACGACTGCGAGTGATTGCAAAGGCTTTAATTGATCACTCTTTAATCTCCTTGTCGATCTCTGCAAAGTGAAGATGCTTGTCCGTAGTGGGATCAATATTCGTTGTTGATCTGTTGATATGACAAGATCAAGTATCTTGAGCGATTGCGGGCTCACAACTTTCTCATGCTTTAATTTCCTCTCCTCTCCACGCAATGCCTCCTCACCGTCGATCTTTCTCCAATGTGATCTGACGGTCCTAACTTGATCTTTGCTTGATCTGACAACTGATCTTGCTCACACTCAGATCTTACATCTTAGAAAATTTTTCTTTACCTGTAGGATCGTCATCCTTTCTGAGCTTGATTAAGGACTTAGATCTATTCACAGGGCTGATCTTATGGCTGATATTGCTTCTTCTTTGTTGCTTCTGCAAACTTTCACTTTAAGAAAGAATTTTGTGAATCTTTCATGAATTCTTTAAATGCTCACAACTCTTTAATTGTTTCATCCTTCTACAAATTTTGCTTCCTCGTGCTTTGTTGTCTCCAATGATCTTTTGAGCATATTACGAACTGCGTACTATTCTCCAATATTTGTGAAGAATCTTGAGTCCCATTCTCTCGTTCATACTGTAAGCTCTACGCTTCTTAGGATTGGGCTACTCTCCAGACTATGTGAAGAGGCTTACGTCTGAAGCTCTGATACCATGATAAAATGAGAAGCAAAGAAGATAATACAGAGAAGATGAAATTGGGAAACATAAATAAGCAGAGCGTATAGCGTTTAGTATATTCATTTATGGGAAAAGAGTTAAGCTAAATAGTCTCGAGAAAATCAAGAAACAACAAGAGATCTTAAATAACTTGTACATCTAGCCAGGACAAGTGGCAGTGTACAGTCACACACTGTTGAGGTTACTGATATTAGGAATGGAAGTGCTTTGGAAAGGAACTTGAAGATGGTTCTGAATTCATTGGTTGAGAATGTCAACAAGACATGCTATGATATTTCATTACATGGAGAGAATGGAGATGATATGTATGATCTTGCTCAGTGCAGGGGAGACCTCAATGCCTCTGCTTGTTGGGCATGCGTTTCAAATGCTACAAAGTCTATCACTGAATATTGTGGTCGTTCTAGTTCCGTAAGAATTTATCTCAGTGGATGCATTTTGAGTTATGACACTTGCAAATTATATGATCCAAAATTAAAGTTTATGATTACAACATGGGACATCTTTACAGTGTGCGATAACACTACGATAAACATCAAAGTTGGAAACGTAAGGCTTTTCAAGGATAGGAAAATTGCCTCTCTTTTGAACAACCTTGTGAAGAAAGCTGTGTCCAGTAATGTGGGTTACAATACACTAAGTGCTTATGCGATTTATTCGTTGGTTCAATGTTGGAGAGACCTTAGTATGAATCAGTGTAAGTAGTGCCTCTACGATACATACAATTTTTTGGGCTCTTGTCCACAAGGAACTATGATAGGAGGGGTTGTGATCTATGACAATTGTGTAATTTGTTATACAAGGTACAAGTTTTATGGTGATGGTATCCCTTTTCTCACAACCCTAAGTGGAAGTGATCCTTCTATACCACCATCACCATCCAGGGCAATAGAAGGTAATTTATCGTCATACATATTTAGATCGCTGGAAAAATCTCAAAAATCATTTGCTAATTCAGTTCAGTCATGAAATCATTTGCTAATTCAGTTTAGTGATGCTGATTATTATTAGCTGCAGGAAAACATCACCCTAAAGTGTTGGGATTGAGCGTTGGTGCTGCGGTTCTTCTGGTGTTGTTGGTCGGAGTGGTTGTAATTTGGAAACAAAAATTTATTAAGCCCAGTAAACAGCTTCCAGGTGAGATGAATTTCTTTCTTAGTCTCCTGTTTAACGAAAAGAGTGACCTGCCTTATTTTCAAAAGAATGACAAATCGATCTCTTTCATTAATGTCTAACCAAACATTTTATGAATTACAAATCTACTCTATAATAATATTACTAAAACATCTCAAAGACTAAATGTTTGTTCAAACACAACAATACACCCTCAAGTCCCTTCAAGATTTCTTGTTTTCTTTTGTGACTTTCAAAACCATTAAATATTCCTAAGCCATGAAATCCATCTCTACAACAATACAAATAACGAATAAAAATGAGAAAATTTAGGAAAGAGTAAAAATGAGAAAATTCAGGAAAGATGAATGTACATTACATTAGTTATCATCATCTATATTTATAATAGAGTAATATTCAACATTTTAAGCTTTATAGATTGTAAATTCAAGGTTTTAAGTTTGTGTGAGTTTAAAAGTTTATTTTATCTTGAATCTAAATAATCGTTGTTAAATTTAAATGTCTAAATGTACATTGTTGTAACTATTTAAGTTTTTTGAGCTTTACAAATAGTAACAGAGCTTTTAATTCTAACGCTAGGCCTATAAGCCTTCCTGAGCAGGAATACACTTTTCATCCCTTGCACAGTTGTAGACTCTCAATTCAATGTAATCCCCAGATTGTTGAACAATTATTCACCACAGACCCGGCCTTTACTTGCTCGTTGTCGAAGAGTGCCTCACTTTCGCTCAGCCTAGACCCCTGGTTCTCATACATTTTATTAACAAAGCTGATAAGAAAGACTAAAGTTTAACATGCCCTTGCCATCTGCTTCATTGTTGTCTCAATATATGGTCTTTGAATCTCACGAAGTCATTTAAAAAAAAAATTATGGTAACTGGTACGACATCTTCGACCTGTTGTTGACAAATGAGAAAGCTTACACTCTTAGGCACGCATGGAAGTAAGAAGGAATGGTCTATAACCGGGGGATGTGGTCTGGTTGAGGTAGTTGTTTCATCGATTTATCCATTCCTTGAATTAGTCATCTTATGTCCTCAATATTACAATAAATCTATCAGGTCTAAAGAAGGGAGCTGAGTCATTGTGTTATAATCCTAGAGTCACTTGAAAATATGGTACTGTTTCACTAAGTATTGTCCTTATCAACCCAATTGTGCATAGGGACAAATTCTTTAATTTATCACCTAAATAGAGGAATGTTTTTTTATTTCGATACTTAGGGAAAGGAAAAGTAGTTCCTCGGAATGATCCCCTTATCAGGGAAACATTTTTCAGAAGAGAGCAATGAATGTAATTTCTATGATATCCTTGGTCCTGGGCAAAGATAAAGATGAGAATGTAGATGTCATTATGTTGTCTTTAATGAGTGGCATTTTCTCTTGGGAAGGGAATGATGTCTTATTCAGATACACATAGTTCATATATGCTGCCATGTATGAGCAAGGGAGTAAACAAGCAAGGTCATCTAACCATCATTTCAATTGCATCCTAAGATGGAGGACTTTAAGAGTTGCATACCGCCATTTGTTTTAATCTGGGAGGGCATCCTCCCTGAATTTCGATTGTATGCAAGAATTTATTGCAGTTGAGTCCAAATCTCAGAGTTTGGGATTGGTATTGGTACTAGGATTAACAAGAGGTTTCCAAAGCTCCAATTCCATGCCCATTTTTATTCAAATTCCGAGAATCCTCTCAAAATATAGCTATTATTTCTCTACAAGGCATAGACAGCTTGGTGCATGCTTAGTGTCCCCATCCATGAGAAGACTTTCTGTGGATTTTCTCTAGGTGGGTGCCCTTAACATGCCCAAACTTAGTTACACTTGTACGCTTTCCCCCCTTGGGTTTTGACTTTTATAGGTCTCAACCCCGGCCAATTCTAGTTCCTAGTCGAGTTGTACTTGCTATGATTGCAGGGTATGGAACAATTTTGGACCATTCCTGTGTGTTGGGCAGCAGAATCAAAATAGATCATAAAATGAGAAAATCAAAACAAACATAACGCAACAACAATCACACAATTGATACAATGATTTATGTGGAAACTCAATGTGGGAAAAAAACATGGGATGATGATAGTCGGTATTCTTATTATTCAAGGGAGAATTACAATAGCCATCATAGACATACAACCATCCTCTCCTTACAGACACATTGTACTCCACAATATTGTGTCTTGTTCACACACTTTACACACATTGCACTCTCACCTCTATGGGTATGCTTGTATATATAGCATCTCTCAAACACTTAGACTAACTGATTATAATTAGATCCACCAGTTACACAATCTGTTCACAAAAGAGTTCATGCATGCACATTCCTAATATTGTTGCATGCTCGTACATATGAACGCATGGGAAATTCGTTGGCATGTTTCCAACAATCTCCACCTTGACAACAATTTACTTGATATATGATGCACTTAATTAATTCATCACCTTTTCTGCAAGCTAAGAGAAGCCAAACGCCATCATAGCTTCTCTAACAAAACTGGTTTCGTAAACATGTCTGCAAAATTCACTTTTGTATGGACCTTTTCCAGAGCCACTCCACCTTCATCAACAAACTATCTTACAAAATGGTACTTAACAAAAATATTCTTCGTCTTATTGTGATAAGATGGATTTCTAGCCAAATGAATAACACTTTGACTATCACAAAATACTTTCACCTTGTCCTGCATCCTTCCAAACTCACCCAACAAACCATGTAACCAAATTGCCTCCTTGCATGCATGTGAAGCAACCATATTGACGCAGACCTATCAGGCCGAGATCCGCTCACAGGATCGTTCTTTAACCCCTTCAAGCCGGATCAGCTCTTTCGGATTCCCTGCTGGAATCTCCTTTCATTCGATCCACAGGTCCTTTTTTCGCAGCTCGCAATCTTGCGAGTTCGCGAGTTGTGACTCTCGACTCTTCCTTCTCGAATCCACGATACCCGAGATCGTGAAATAGGTATAGCCCTTTCTTCCGTTAGCGCCCTCCTTGTGCGACCGCCGACTAGGCTAAGCACTAGCACTCCTCGCCTCTCACACCTTTGTGAGTTCAAAGGTCCAACCTTGGCACCTTTCTTTCTCGAACCTCTGAGAGGCGATATTGACTTTTATCCTCTCGTTCTCGCTACTCACAACTTCGTGAGTCGAAGGTTCAAACTTTCGTTCCCTTATCTCCCGAGTCCCTGAGACGCGAGAGGTCAACAGGGTGTTGACTCCTCCAAATGTGTGATGTGTATCCGTCGGTCTACTTCCCGGGCCCACCTTGTGGTTCTGCCACGTGTTTCCTCTGTGCCTTAGCTCTCGGCACTTCACGAATTTTACAATCGAAAGTAAATCCTCTCAACCTCTGAACCCCCGAACATGAGAAATGCGATGGGGTTCCTGATCCAATGGTTATCCACCCATTTTCTGGATCCAACGGTTATCCATGCTCCTCACAATTTCTCTACTCGCGATTTGGAGCACTCAAGTCTTTGGCTCTCACCTGGCGAACCTCTGAGTTCGCGAGATCCCTAGATCTCTGCCACCTGTCCTCCTCCTAACGGATGGCTGTGATTTTCTTGCGACTTCACTACTCACCACTTCTGGACTTTAAGGACAAAAGCCTCGACCCCTTACCCTTCGATATGCCGAAATGGCGAAATTCCGACACGTCTTCTACGCGGGTCCCACGATAGACCTTCCCGCCTTTTTGGAGTTCTCAGACTTCGTGACTTCGTGAATCTGGATGCTAAGCCTTCAACTCCTCAACCCGTGAAACCCCAATACAGTTGATCTCATGACACGTGTCCTTCCAATCAGACGGCTCAGATTCTTTCACTATTTTAGGACTTGTAATGTCCCGACCTCTCGTCGTCAGGACCTCTGATATCCCGATGCGCCAATGCCTTTCCAGACTTTCATCTCCTCTTCTCTGTTGTATGAGGGTTTAACTCCCTCGCAACTCTCAACAGATCTGACGGCTGTCGAGTTCTTTGGCTAAGATCTGATGGTTCAGATCCTCTCGCCTGTGCTCTTCTCCTGCTATTCCCTGGACGTCAAATCTTCAACAGTCTAGATCTTCTCGGCTGATCCAATGGCAGCTATTGCTCCTCCCGAGCTCTGGCGCTTTTCTTCCAATATTTATAATAATTTCAATTGTTCAAAGGCCTCGACCTTTGTCTTCTTTCCTCTACGAGCTCTTCACCTTGAGTCTCGCCTGCGCGTATATGAACGCTATCCCTCCTGAGCTTTGCTCCCGAATCCTTGAAGGATTCTAACTTCTGTGCCTCTACAGAATCTTCATGCACACAAAGGTGTTATCTCTTCTGAGCTTTCCAAATACTCAGACCCCTAAGGCAATAATTCCTTTTTTTCCTTTCTCCCTCAGATGGAGAATTCAGATACCCTCCTGGCTATCCTCTGCTCAAGCAACCTCTTGCTGAGTGCTCAGGGTATTCAGTAACCCTGTGAAGGTCCCTTTCCTTGGACTCTTCCTCAAATTCATAAATCAAAGAGTTCTTTTCTCCTGTGCCTATTTGCACACCTACTCAATGCCCACTTGGTAGAGTATCTTCTTACAAAACATCCAATAGTTTTGTCCCCTTCTGTGCTCTCTATGCACTTGCTCAATGACCCCCTGGCAGAGCTCTCAGAATCCTTAGTGATTCTAGTTCTCCTGTCTGACCTCACAGCAGAGTTCTTCTCAATGCATCACTATGCATATGCTCAATGCCCACTTGGCAGAGCTTCACAGAAATCCCAGCAGAGTCTCTGTCTTCTATGCACTCCTTGCACCTGCTCAATTCCCTCCTAGCAGAGCTTCATAGAACTCACTCAGAGATTCTGTCTGCAACTGTGTTTTCTCATACACAGCCTCACCTCCAAGGTATTCAACAACCTTGAGGTCTTCCTCTGAGCTGATGATTCCAGTTTTTGTGCCCACCTGGAACGTCTTTGCCTGACTTCACAGAGTTCAGAAGTGCATCAATGCACTGGTATTCAGAGACCGCAGTACTATGTCATGCCCTTCTGGCATGAAACCACAAAGAACCTCTCAAGCCTAAAAATCAAACAACTCCCTGCCAATGTCTAACATACATCTACAGCATAAAGAACACACAAAGACATTCATATAACACAGACAATATGCAGGAAAACTACTCTGGTTTATATTAATCAAAATGTCTCTTTACAAAGGTGTTCTGAGTGCAGACTATAACAAGGTCTCGGCTCCTTCTCTTCTGCTCTCTACTCGCAGACTCTCTACCATGAGATATATTTACAATTGAAATATATTTTACATGAGGGGGCTCTTAGAGCACTTCCCTCCAACCTACCTACCCTATTCAATGGCATTGAATGGGATTTCTAGTTCGAAAGTCGGATCTAGATCTTAGCCTTACAAAACATTAAAGGCCTATCTACCTATAGCCTGCGCAAAGGCACGGCTTCACAGCTCAACAACCTAAAATATTTAATTACATTCATTCAAATTTTAAATGAGGATTGTGCCTCTCTTCAACACGTGATTTGAATTTGCTGACATGGCTGGATGACGTGGATAGATGCTCCTGCATCACATATACTCTACCTCAGTAGTGGATAAAGAAAATATGTTTTGAAGCTTTGACATCCAACTAACAGGTCCTCCTGCAAGAGTAAAGACATATCCTGAAGTGGATCTCCTTTTTTCCAAGTCGCCTACAAAATATGAATCTACATAACCACAAAATGAATCTTTGGAACCATCATAGGTGATAGAATAACTGCTTGTGCCTCTAAAATATCAAAGAACCCTTTTCACTACTTCCCAATGCTCTTTTCCTAGATTTTCCATGTATCGAATGACAACACCAACTACAAGTAAAATATCTGCTCTAGTACTCACCATCGTATACATCAAACTTCCCACTGCATTAGCATATGGTACACGAGACATATAATCATTTTATTCATCATTACTAGGACATAACCCTAAATAAATCTTGAAATGGAAAGCCAAAGGGATCTGTATGGGTTTCACATTATTCATACCGAATCTCATAAGTATTTTCTCCACACACTTCTATTGTGATAACCAAAACTTACCATTTTTCCTGTGTTTGTGTATATCCATGCCTAACATTTTTTTTGTTTCTCCTAGATCCTTCATATCAAACACCCTAGTCAACTGAGCCTTTAACCTGTTGATTTCAACCATGCTTTTTCTTTCCACAAGCATATCATCAACATATAACACCAAAACAATGAACATGCCATTTTCCAACTTTTTAAAGTAAACACAATGATCATATTCACTTCTTGTAAAATTTAGGCTCACCATGAAGCAATCAAACTTCTTGTACCATTTCCTAGGAGACTATCTCAGGCCATACAATGACTTATTTAGTTTGCAAACAAACCTTTTATTGAGATCCTGAACAAACCCTTCCGGTTGTTCCATATATATATATATATATATATATATATATATATATATATATCATCATCATCATCATCTAAATATCCATGTAGAAATGTGGTTTTAACATCTAGTTGCTCTAAATCAATATCAAGTAAAGAAACTAGTGCTAACACAACACAAACTGAAACGAGCTTCACAACTGGTGAAAAGATCTCATGAAAATCAATACCCTTTTGCTACTAGTCTTTCTTTATACCTTTCGACTTTATCATCAACACCCCTTTTCATTTTGTAGACCCACTTCCAGTCGAAAACCTTCCTGTCCTTTGGAAGTTCTACCAGGTCCCATGTTTTATTCCTCTCTAAGGCATCGATTTCTTCTTTCATAAATTTCTTCAATTGAGCACTTTCAGATACCTTAATTGCTTCCTAAAAACAATTAGGTTCTCCATCAATAGAAACCAAATCCACAGATGAAACATAATTGACATACCTTGTAGGAGGATTCCTGACCCATGAAGATCTCCTTAGAGATGGTTGAGGCATATCCTCAATTTCCTGGATATTTTCTACATCTTCATCTTCTTCTTCTGGAACTTCTTCATGCTCCTCCTTTTCTGAAGATGGTTGAGTTTCCAACTAAATTTGTTGAACTTGTGGTACATGTTCTTGTCTCACTTCAACATCTACCAGTTCTGATTTTAAGAGTGAGGATTCATAAAATACTACATCTCTGCTTATGATGATTTTGTGGGTAGTAGGATCCCATAATTTATAACCCTTAACTCCATCACCATAACCAACAAAGACATATTTATTTGATCTAGGATCTAACATAGAACGTTGATCTTTAGAAATAACATAATAAGCATCACAACCAAATATTCTCAGATTTGAAAAAACACACGAATGACTTGTCCATACCTCTTCTAGAATCTTACAGTTTATTGTAGTTGATGGTGACCGATTTATCAGACAACATGTTGTAAGAAATGCTTCTTCCCACAATTATTGTTGCATCTTATCATTACTGTGAATGATCCTTGTTCTCTCTAGAAGAGTCTTATTAATGCATTAAAAAACACCATTCTGCTGAGGAGTATAAATCGTGGTCTTATGTATTTTGATCCTAGATTCTTGGCAATAGTTCTCAAATTCCAAAGATGTGAACTCACCTCCATTATTTGTCCTTAAACACTTGATTGACCTGTTAGTTCTCTTTTCAACCAAAGCTCTGAATTTCTTAAAATTATTAAATACATCATCTTTTCTTTTAAGTAAATAGAGCTAAACCTTTCTAGAGTAATCATCTATAAATGTCACAAAA
Source organism: Picea glauca (assembly GCA_000966675.3). Lineage (NCBI taxonomy): Eukaryota > Viridiplantae > Streptophyta > Pinopsida > Pinales > Pinaceae > Picea > Picea glauca. The sequence continues at coordinate 407,442 of JZKD02S1450462.1, forward strand.
TATGATGATCTTCCAAAAGAAACCATAGGTGCTGGACCTCAAACATCTAAATGAATGTAATCAAGGATACCTTTTCTTATATGTCTTCTTGTTTTAAACTTTTTTCTACACTGTTTTCCAAAAACACAATACTTGCAAAAATTCAAATTCACAAACTTCAAACTTGGAAGTGACTTACGATCAACCAATAACTAGTTGATTAAGGTTGGTTGTCATTGATGTCAACCCTTGAACAAATCCCCATAGAACAAAGGTTTCGATAATGGACCCAATATTGTTTGATGTAAATATGACTCATTATTTTTTTGCCATGGTTGATAAGAAGTAAATATGGATGAACTCCAAAGTGGTCCCCCTATGGTGAAAGCCCTCACGGGAAGACGCTCTGCGGAGTAAGAGAACTCATGCTTAATTGTGGAATAATGAGATGAAGGAAAATGAATTTTTTAGGGAAACTATCCTATATGGATAGTGCTTGTGTAACAGTTTCAGATCCATTCAATGAATATTTCGTGCGGGGAACGCTCTACAAGGTCACTCTCTAGAATAAGCCAGAATTCAACAAGGTATGTCATTTTTTCTATAACTCCTTTTCTGAGAGGTTCCAAGTAGTGACACCTAGAGGAATTTCATAAAACACATTGAATAACATTGTGTATCAGTTTCATATATTTATACATTACAGGTTCAAAGCTATGATTACTTCAAGTTAGGGTTGTTGACTAATCCAAAACTAGGCATGTGAGACTAAAGAAAAGTTTG
>JZKD02S1450462.1:416404-426425 GCA_000966675.3 Picea glauca
GTTTATTTCTTACTGCTCATTATTGGATAATAATTCTACATTGATATAACATTTGAAGAAAAAAGATTATAATTACACTATTACTGATTCACCCCCCCCTCTCAGTAATCCAACATACCTCAAGCCCTTTCTCGCTCATATGACCCAAACGTTAATGTCATAAATGAAGAGATTCACTTATATCTTCATATGCTACCACTGCTTGATTTACTTTTGTCCTTCCTTCAAGCTAATAAAGGTTCCTAGTCCTCTTTTCGTTCATGACTACTAAGATTCCTTTAGACACCTTTAGTACTCCACCTTGATTTTTACAACTGTAACCAACAGAATCTAGAACTCCCAAAGGTATCAAGTTCTTTCTAAGTTCAGGTACATGTCTTACATCTGCTAATGTTTGATCCAGATTATTTTCGACATGAAATGAGAGCAGAGATACAATAAATAAATGTACAGATATATCTTAGATATCCAATAATATAACAGAAAGATATCAGAGATGAAACCATACACACAGAGATACAATAATACACAATTTCTATTAATGAGCAAAATGTACAAAACTGTAGAAATACAGAGTGAAAGACTCGCTAGAATGGTGGAAACTTAACTCTGAGAAGAGATGTGATGGCTACTCACATTCACAAGAAGATGGATTACAATGAGGCTCTAAAGGCATTTTTTAACATAAATAAAATTCAAAACCCTAACCCCAGAAGATGAAAATTCAATAGTTTTGTGGACCCCGTTTTGGGTAGTTTGGTGTATCAACTTCCCGGGGGCGTAACTTTGTCATACGATCTCCGTTTGGGGCGCACAATATCTCGTTGGAAAGGCATCGCCAAGGAGATTAATTTTTGGGGCTCAATCAAAGCCTTTAACTATCATTGAGGTGCTCAATCCCGAAAAAACTTCATTTAGGCCCTCAAAATGGCCCTGAAAGTTTAGGAACCGAAAAACTACTAAAAATAGTAAATTTCTAGAAGATTGTTTTGAGCGAGTTGGAATAGGTGGTGGACACCAATATCCACCTGGATCAATCCTCCCTCCTTAGTAAGAAATGGTTTCCATTTTTTTGAGTTCCCAGGGGAGATGGAAAATCGTTTGTTGAATCTACATCTTGATGAGTTGCTTACCTTGCTTGAGAAGTTACGTTGCTTAGCTTGTTGAAGGCTGTCGTGAACCTGTGGATGGAAGGGTTGGAAATTTTTAACCAGTATGGATACATGATATGATGGTGCTTGGAATGATGTTGCAGTGGTTGCGGTGTTCTTTTGTTCACTTTTTGAACAGATTGTGAAGAAGATGATTTTTTTAGTATGAGATACTACCTTATGACACTGTTTAGGTGGGACAGTAGTTGGAACTACCTCTGGTATCCTATAGAGATGAACGCCTAGATTAACAATGACACTACAGGGTCAAGACTCATAAATAACATGGCGCTTCCACATATATAGTTGGCCCAAAATAAAATCACAGAGATCCAATGGGTAAACATCACATAATACCTCATCCTTGAATGGTTAGATGCCATATGACAATTGACACTACTGGATGACACAGAGATACCATCCTCGGTGAAGCCACCCGATGTTGTATGGATGAGGGGTGTGGTGTTTTCGATAATCCCAACTGTTTAACGACCTCTGCTAAGATGAGGTTCTTCTGTCTTCTGCTATCAATAATAAATGCAGTGAGGTCCTCTTCACCCACATCTATGAATGAAAAAGGCACTCCCCCTCTTTAGGATTTGTTGGTTCTTCTGATTGAATTGTAGCGGTCGCAACGGTAGCAGTGGGGTCTACATTGATTATTTGTCTTTTCCCATTATTTTATGCATCAGATTCCAAATCAGGGTTTGACTCCTTGTCTTTGATATTGGCCATCAATGATTTTTTTAAGTGACATTCATCAATGTTGTGCAAGGGGATTTTGTGGAAATCGCACCACTTTCCAGTGTCCTTCTTCGTCTTCCTATTACCCTTATTTTCATGTGGCTTGGATTGGTTTTCTGAAGGATGGTTGTTAGGGACAACTTTACCATTCTTTGGTTATTGCGGATTTGTAGACCCGAACTCTCACTTGTTCTCGTGCTTAAATTTCTGCTCAACTTTAACAACATATCGATAAGCAGCACCCAGTGATGAGATGTCCAAAAAATCCATTTCAGTTTGGATGTATCTATGTAGAGCCCCACGGTATTTCAGAACCAAATGTTGCTCATAAAATTTGATACCCAGCTTGTTGCACAAGGTATGGAAGGTATTGGTGAACTTCGACATTGCTTGGCCCCTCTCTTGACACAACGTGGTCCATCTCATGTATTGGTCATCATAGTTACCAATAGGGTAATAATGTTCCTTGAACACATCCACAGAAAAATCCCAAGTGGGCTCGACCCCATATATTCCAGACTCCTCTGTGGAACTTTTCTCCGAGTAATTTTCCCACCAATGTTTGACATGGGGGAGAGCCTTAAGGAGTGCGAAGGTGATATTCTCCCTATCGGATTGATTGATCCCAAAAAAACTTCATTTAGGCCCTCAAAATGGCCTCAGAAGTTTAGGAACCAAAAAACTGCTAAAAATAGTAAATTGCTAGAAGATTGTTTTGAGCCAGTTGGAATAGGTGGGTGGCCACCGATATCCACCTGGATCAATGTTCTTACTGAAATATCATGCATTTTAATCTGGACGCTACCAACTCCAACAATTTTACAAGAAATATCATTTCCCATAAAAACAACACCATCATTAATAGATGGGTAAGTTGAGAACCAATTTCTATGAAGACACATGTGGTTGGATGCACCAGACTGTAACAACCAATGCTAATGTTGATGTGAAACATCAAAAGTAGACAATACCTCATCAACTATACCCGAACCAAAACCTGAACTTGTCTCAGCTAAATTAGCTTCATTTTCTTATTTTGTGAAGTCCTCCTTGGATGCACTTTATTTTTTACAACAATCCTTCTTGAGATTCCTAGATATTTTCTAAGAATAGAGGACATGATTGAGTGACTTTCAGGTCATCAACGCTCCATAGGTAGTGATTGAGTGAGTGAGTTTCCCAAAATCAATGCACACGGTTTTTGCACCACAGAGCGCCAGAAAATCAGCACTCCCCTTTCACACTCAAAGAGCGTTATTTAACAAAGTCACGCTCCATTTCCAGCCTCAAAGGAGCGTTGATCTTAAAAACAAAAATCTTCATGGTTTAAAAAATTCGCATGGTTTAAAAATTTGAGTGGTATAAAAATTAAAGGCTTGTTGAGAGAATAAGCAGAGCATAAAACTGAGAACATTAAACCAAACACAACACAACAACAATCACACAATTGACACAGTGATTTATGTGGAAACCCAATGTGGGAAAAAAACACGTGGCAATGATACAATATTCTTATTATTCAAGGGAGAATTACAATAGCCAACACATGCATACAACCATCATCTCCTCACAAACACACTATACTCCACAGTATTGTGTCTTGCTCACACACTCTACACACATTTCACTCTCACCTCTATGGGTATGCTCATATAAATATCATATCTCAAACAGTTAGACTAACTGATTATAATCAGATCCATGAGTTACACAATATGTCCACAAAAGAGTGCATGCATGCACATTACTAATATAGCTACATGCTCGTGCATATGACCACATGGGAAATTTGTTGGCATGTTTCCAACATCTTTGAACATTGGCATTGCAGTTGAGGGCCTCTTAAGTTGTTTTTCATGCCCAATTTTAGACTTCTCAGTGCTTAAAAAATGATTGGTTACTTATTATTGAGGTATAGCCAATCCCATCTTCCTTCCTTGTATTTATTCATTGGAACATATTTTTGCGGGGGTTGTTGTTGGATAACTCTTGATGTTTTTTAGACATACCCACAAGCTATCCCAGATCCCATTCAATCCCCAACTTTAGATAACAAATAAAGTGAAAAATCAACATTTTCTGCGATATTTTGGGATGGTTTATTTCCAGTCATGGAACGAGAATTTGATGCCCGTGGACTTCACCGCCTATGGATGTTTTGATACAACTTAATTTCTCTAATTTTGACAAAAGGTCGTAGAAATATTTACCTAAAAACACAGAAATGGTACATTCAAATGAACGATGAGATTGATAAAGAGAAAAGAGTGATAAGAAGTGAAGAAAACTAGAATTACCAAACATTATTGAATCAAACATTATCGTAATGCACATAAAAGTTAAACTTGTTTAATTATCCTTGTCTCTGGCACATTCTGGAGACATAGCAAGATACTTCACCCTATCAACGCAATGGTTGTAGATGGGTTTTCTTGATAAATTTTAGCGGTGTGGTTGTTAGGAAATGGATATGATAGAGACTAATTAAAAAAAAAAAAAAAACTAAATATCATTGAAACTTAATACAAGGTTACAAGTCCAAAATAAGGCCAAGCTACAACTGAAATCTACCCAATTAATGGCATGGCCAAGATATGGATGAGAAATTCTCAAAGTAATTGTCAAGATATATTATTAAATATGGTCTTATCTACATAGGATATACGCCAGTTGCAGCGAACCTATGTCCTTGGCATCTTTTTTTTAACCCTATGCATAATCTATGCTTCTTTTTTTTAACCCTTGGAGAGTCAATGTAACATTAATATTTTATTTAAAAGAAAACATGGAAATAAAAATAAAATTTTGTACGATTATTATCGAAAGATGCGTATTTTTAATTTTTTTATGGTTATGATAATGGAAGGATGTCATACTCTTGATTTTATTATGGTTGTAATAGTATAAAATAAAAACATAGAAACGGTTTGGATGATTTATTCTCTTTCTCTCCTAGGAAGGTTTCCAAACTAAGTATTAAGTAGATATATAAAATACATAGTTTATATAAAAATAAATATAAATTGTTGTGTAAATAAAAGGTATCGTAACAATTTCAACAATATTCTAGGGTTAGATAGTGCAACAATATATTGAGATGACACATTTGATGGTGATACCTAGCTAGGCTAGGTTGAGAGGTGGTTGGGTGTTGGTTCTTGATTGGGTTGATAGATGGGTATTCTTTGTTGGTAGATTACCTCGAAGATTTGATGTCAAAGGATGTGATATTAATTAAGCCAACCATTAATGTGGTTAGGGATCATTATTTGGAGGGCATATCTTCACACGATCATGTAATATTTTTGGGGGTCCCTTCGATCAATGCATGTATGGATCTGGATAGGTCAGGTAGCCCCGTAGATCCTCTAGGGGACATATGTCTAAACCCGGAATTGGGAATTGAATATATGCGGAAGGTGGTTTAGGTAGCTACGCCTAATGCATGAGACACAAATGTGTATGGTTTATTGACAAAGGATCCAGTCCTTTTTGGTTCTCTGTTAGTTTGTGAGCAGTTCTTAGACAATGGGGTTCCTAGGGGTAGTTGTAAACCCTCTTCAAAAGTGTAAAATATTATATGCGATTAAAAAAACAAAACCTCATTAGAAAGATAACAATAGAGGCGATTGTAAATAAACCACCTTAATAGCAGCATATGGGGGTGTTCTAAAACCCCCTTGGAGAAACATATGGGGGTGGTCTAAAACCCCCCTCATAGCAACTTATGGGGTGGTTTCAAACCCCCTTTATAACAACTTACAGGGGTGGTTTGAAACCCCCTTTATAGCAAGTTATAAGGGTGCTTTAAAACCCCCTCATGGCAACTTATGGTGATTTTTTGAAAATCCCCTCATAGAAATGTATGGGAGTAGTTTAAAAACCCCCTCATAGAAACTCATTGGGGTGGTTTGAAACCCCGATAATAGCAAGGTGCAGAGGTGGTCTAAGACCCTCCTCGCAAAAATGTATGGAGGTGGATTAAAACTCCCTTTATAGAAACTTATAAGGACAGTTTGAAACCCCTCTCATAGAAACTTATAGAGCTATTTTGGCACCCCCATGATAGAAACTTATCAGGGTGGTTTGAACCCCTTTGCATGGAAAGGTACATAGGTGGTTTGAAACCCACCTCATAAAAACTTACGAGGGTGATCTGAAACCACCCTCATATTAAGGTATAGGAGTGGTTTGAAACCCCCTCATAGTAGCTTACATGGATGGATTGACCCACCCCACAGCCCCCCCCCATAGCAAGGTATAGAGGTAGTTTTAAACCCACATCATAGATACTTATGGGGATGGTTTAAAACCCCCCTCATAGAAACATGTAGGGGAAGCTTAAAACCCCCCTCATAGAAACATACAAGGGTAGTTTTCAGCCCCCCTGATATAATCTTACAAGGGTATTCTAAAACCAACATTTAGAATGCATTGACAAGGTACCAATTACATGGAAAAGTGTGGGCTAGCATAGGTGCACTGTATGTCCTTGGAGGATTCATGGGATGCTTGCATTGTGTGACTAATTTCTATAATTATACTCATTAATACCAACTTTGAGAATTGTCATCTTATATGTTCAAGTGACTATCAAAGTTGTCATTTCACAGTCGCCTCTTACTTACTGAAAAAAAAACAATTACTATATTTTAAAAAAGAAATTATTGTCTTGTAAGTAAGATGAAATATTACATTCACTCTAATGTACCTTAGTCACTCTCCAATAACCATTCAAAATGCACAATCATACAAAATGACCCAAGTGAGCACTGGAGATGAAGGAATACATCCTTTGTAGGAATGTTAAAATAATTACCACTACTTTTGTATTATTTCCTTATTTATAATACAATTTGTAAGTACTTAAATCCAGTATCTATTTTAATTTGCATGTTCTCAAGTCATAAAGTATTTTCAAAATGTGACTTTGGTCCACAATTATTTTTAACATTTTTAAATTTTTGATGTATAATAGGTACTTTGGACCCATTATTTTATGAACTATTTTTCTCATACTATATGAATTTATATTTTTGTGGGATTTGTATTTGATTGTTTCTCAAAGGTTTGTCTTAATATAAATTAAAACCAAAATTGTTAAACTCAAAGTGAATTTGTAATAGTAAAACATAGCTAATAAAAGAGGTATAATAGACCAAATAAGCACCTTCGACAAAGTAAAGAATTGAGTAAACCTACCACTATTAAGGAGTTGAAGAATATCGAAACATTCAAAAGATTAGAGGAGTTCTAAGACCTCAATCCAAACAAATCCACCTTTCTCATATCAAATTTCTTATTCAAGGATTGATTCAAATCCTTCTTTTTTCCATTTTGGATAGGCCTGGATCCCATTTCCATGATGCCAAGATTTCCCATAGCCACATTGATCACACAAAAATCCATAGGCTCAGTGCTCCTCCTAAGACATGAATTCTTAGATAGGGACATGTTCTCTTTTATGGGTGACTCTTATTGTGGAATATTGCTATTGTTGCCCAATCCTACTCCTGGGATAGACTACTTGATATGAATGGAGTGGATATTTTCCATAAAAATGTTGGAATCTAAAATTTTGTAGGTGTTTCTTGAGGACATGAATTTGGAATCTTTTTTAAGGGCCCCACCCTTTGTTTGTGAGAAAAAATTATGAGAGAAGACAAGAGAGGTACCTTAATAATGCGGCGCACCTTCAAGTGGAGGAGGGGCATGGTATCATTGTAGATGTTTCAAACAGGTCATCTCCTAGGTCTGTTTTATTCCATGCATTGTTTTTCAAAATGAGAAGCACCCAAACTACACCGTGGGATATTCTTTTGGCCATTCTTGAACTTAGTTCAATATCTAGTGATCCTTTAGTGGTGGTTCTACTATCAATTCCATCCTATTGTATCATGTTTCTATCTTCCTTTCTTTTATATCTCAAGGATGACAAGGGGAAGTTTTGGTTGTTGTATAGACCACCTGCTCAACAAAAGCATTACCATCTAACATTAAACAAACCAACCGAGGGATGTACTTCTTCTACAAGTTAAAATTCAATAGCCTCTAGAGGCATTGTGAGTGGTGAGCATCAAGAAAGTGATGATGGTTGGCCATCAACAGTGAGTGTAAGATTTTATGAACTTGATGGCATGTATGATGATCCAACAAGTCATGCTACTAAAACTTTAACTCTACAGGAGACTTGAATGTCATATAATGTCAAAAATGATATTTCGATAAAGTTGTGCTACTGAAGGTATAAAAAAAGAATGCCAAAAATAGAACGATAATTTTTCTCAAAGAAATAGCAAACCAAGGAGATTTCGTAGGTTTTATCAAACATTTATTATTCATGCCATGCCTCCGTTGATTCAAGGCCCAATTGGATGTCATATAGGTACCCTGGCCTTGGCTATAATTATAATGTCCCAAGTGGTAAATGTGTATAAGAATGTATACATGTTCATATAGGTTGGTGATCCATGATGGTTTTTGAGCTAGAGTTCCTTATATCTATGAATGTTTAGGCCAGGGTGCCTATGTGATATTAGTTTGGTGAGCTTGTATGTTGTGGTTAGTGAGCCAAGTTTCGTAATTTTTAAATCACACTAGCATATTAATAAAATACATCACTGTTGTAAACTTGAGGAAGAAAATAGTATGTGGGGATAGGACTCCACAATATGGAAAGGGGGTTAAGGACTTGTGAGAAGGGATTAATCTAGGGGGCTAAGACAAGGAATATAATAAAAATATTCCTAAAAGTCCAAGCCTAAAGTTATGTCTTGTATTATTTTATCCTAATTCGAAAGAGGTGGGGTTAGTTTCCAAGAGAAGGGGAACATGGTTATTCATGTGTCACTTGTCAAGAAAGGTGCATGCATACTTAAGCCTTAGGCTTAGTGAGTTTTGGGGGTTAGTCACTCATTCTAACTGCACTCCATGTTTGGTAGCGAATTGGTGGAATTTGGGAACGGCTAGGTATTGTACCTGTTACCCTATAAATCCTTGGTGGTTTGGGTGTGTTTTTTCTCCCTTGGTCTCCTTGGGAAGGGCTGATACCAAAGAGAGGGATTGATGGGAATAATTTTCCCTGCGTGCTAGCCTAATGGGTGCATGTAAGCTCCTTGAGATAAGCCTTCAATTCCTAGTGCCATAGAGCTCTGAGACTTCCTATTCGATCTATTGTTGAAATACCTAGAAGGGAAGTGGGACAAACCAAAGGACTAAGGTGGTAGAGAAGGGGGTACATTTCCTTGGGTGGAATAGATCATGGGGAATAAGAGGTTGTGAGGTGGAACTCTTGTTGCAGTTGATGCCATTGGCCTTGTCTTGAGTTGTGTGTTGTTAGAACTTAGTTGGCCTATGTGAGTGCATTTTCCTTGGTGGATTCATTCTCAGTCATAGCCCTGGCTCGGGGGTGACCCGCCGAGAGATATAGAACGACATTATCTACAGTTGGGAGGAATGCAAAAGGTATGCAACCAGTTGATGCTTCTTTTAAAGATAAGTTCCATGTCTATGGATGATTAATTACTTGTATAAGGTGATGTGATGTGTCTATTTTTTTGTTGTGTTGTAATGAATAGATTGCATGTTGCATTGATGGTTAATTAGTATGTTTAAGCATGCTTGTACATGAATTATGCATATTTTTGTATGCTTGTTAGGCCACACAATTGTAATCTATGAAAGTCAGACTATACATGATTCTTGCGGAGCCTTTGAAGAGCCTGACATGCATGGTTGATGAGGTTATTAGAGTGAAATTTTATGTGGCATGGCCAAGTGGGAACCTAGGTATGTTACATTTTCCATTCATATCTTGAAAGGGTAGTAGCAGAGCTAAACTTGGAGGTTGGGTACATGACATTGCGGTATTAGAGTATGTAGCAGTAATGACCCTAGGCTTGGGGGTTAGGGAAGCTACATTGTTGTATCAAAGCAAAGGTTACAAAACTCAAGCTTTATGGGCCAAGAACCAGGTCAAAATTGATGAATTTGTGGATTAGTCATGGTGAAATTGGGCGCAATCGGGTAGAAAGACCTAATTTATGTAGTGGAATTTAGTGAGAAAATCAACAAAAAATGGATAAAAAAATTGTTTGCTAGTCCCATCTGAGCATCCTAATACAAAA
>JZKD02S1450462.1:434850-458519 GCA_000966675.3 Picea glauca
GGATTGTAGAATGCACCTTACTTCTCTTGTGAAATAAGTTAGTTTTTAATCCACTCCACAAAAATAATAAAAAGAGAAGTCCAATTTGTTGTTTGTGGATATCATTTCCAAACATATGTGTAATCCTACTACAGTTTGGACAACTTCAAATTGATAACAATATTGTATGCTTGGTTGATTTCATAAACACTTTTTGTAGTTGTATCTTAGTTAGGTTAACAATCTGGTATATGCTTGTTGATACTGTTACAAAGGTGCAACTTTGATATGAACGAAGTGGAAATAAATGAATTTTAAAATTAAAAAAACTTAGTAAGAAAAAGATGTTTTATAGAAAGCAAAATATGTTTTACGCAAGCTCTAGCTTACCTATCTGAGGCATCTCTTATATAGAAAAGGAGGTCACATGCTAAAATCAACATTTTCTAGCTTCTTAGTTATTGTGGCTTTTTTTAGCCATAAAGAAATTCAAGATGGAAGCTACTTTATAGGCCCTTCATTTCCAAGAATTTTGGCAAGGTGGCATTTAAACTTGCTATGCTTCCATGGAAGTTTTTGGGGAAATGTTGCATAGAGTAGTTTGACCCACCAAGATCATTGTGATCATGGGGTATTCACTCTATGAAACTGAGACATAGCACCTTCGTTCGTTGGATATTAAAGAATACCCCTAATTTTACTAGATATTGGTAAATATCTCCCAAAATCCTTTTTTTGAGCCCCCTCCCAATATATATTTGCAATAAAAGAAACCCTTATTTTCACTAGATACTCCTTTTTATACCCCCAATAACTATAAACCTCTTGAGACCCCACGTCCCCCCAATACCTACAATATATTGAATTTATTTTTTACAATTTAAAACCCCATTTATGAATGAACGTGATCAAATATTAATCAACACGGTGACACCCTCGCGATTGTGATATACCCAACTGAGGTCTTTTTCCTTAGCCATTTCCATTTTTATTTTTTACGTTATTTTTTTCATAGGAGGGTTCACAACAAAATAACATCTTCTTGTTTCTCACACAAAAAGACGAAAAACATTCACCGAGGTCATTGTTGTTCTAGTGAAATTTCTTAAAAAAAAAGTTGAAACTTAGTTCCCTTGTCTTACACCAATATTATGATTAATATTGAAATAATAAATCCCTTCATTCCATGTCAAAACCTTTGTGAAAATCTAAAAACAATAGAAGAATATGTTTTACAGTCTCTATTTCCTTAATAATAACTCTCAAAGTCAAGGTATGATCACCTATTTGATGGCTATGTTTGGAACCCGCTTGCTCTTTTTCACAAGAGTGGCACAACCCTTTGACTACAGTATGTTGTATGAGCACTAGAGCGATGATTGATGAAAAAGATATATATTTTTCTATTCACCAAGTCCGATTGCAGAGTACATAAGCCTATTGTATAACATAATTTCTCATTGCAGAGTTCATCTAGTCAGGTTTCAAGATATTGACCATAAAGAGTGGGGAGAAAAGACTTAGGATTCAATAGAGTTAGAGGACTTGTGAAATAGAACTATGCTCAGATTTCACTCAAACCTAGCTGCAAATGTACCACTAATGTAAGGGACATGAATTATATGCAATTAAATCACCATTTCCCATGTCTAAAGGATTTTAATCTTACCTAGAAGAAGCCAAATGATCACTATGGATTGATTCTCTTCTTACATTTAAAGTATGTGAGGGAAAGTTCCAATCTTAAAGGGAAGGTCCTTTATTACTACTCTAAAATGATAATAAAATTCAAAATTCATGGTTTAACCACATGTCTATGTAGAAATGGCCATATCCCAAGATGTTCCATGTGTGATATGGTTGGAGATTTCATGTTTTGAAATATTGTCAAGATTTAACAAATCTAACAAAATCTGCATTTTGTTATTGATTCAAGAAAATGCAAGTGGTGCAAGTGGTTGATGGAACATAAGGAGAAATACTCATTTGTGGAGAGATTTTTTATTGATTCAAGTAAATGCGAGTGGTGCAAGTGGTTGATGGAATATAAGGAGAAATACACATTGGTGGAGAAGGATAGAGATAAAATCAATATATTTTTGCATCTAGACAAATTCAATCCCTCTTAGAAATTGATAGATTCTGAGTTAATATAATTTTATGCTTGGGGCACAAACAAGTCTTAATAAGTGAATTTGAGGAATTCTTCAAGGTAGAACATCTCTTTCATAGTTAGCATTGCAATTGAAAAAAATTGAACCTTGTGAAATTAACATCCCATCAAGAACCAATGAAAATCACACTTTTTTACCAAAGAATACTAACTCTAGAACATTATTTCTATGTAGAGGCAATGACAATTAAGAACTCAATGCAGAACAAGGAATTCCAACCTTTTGCGACCATTTTGATAATTTGAAGAAAAATGGGCTACAATAATGGTAATGGTAATTATAATAGTTTAGTCCGGCTCCTTATGTTGGTTGTAATGGTACTAGATAAATTGGAATGGGCATTAAAGAAAAAATAAGGAGAAAAAGGAGAAATCTAAAAATAAATATGAAGGAAGTGTAATGATTTTGACTACGCAAAAGGTTTTATAAATATCCATGAGCACACAACTTCTACCAAAGATGAGCAATGACTATGGATACAAAGGGATCCTCTCCTTAAGTAGTACCATTTTCTTTAAAATGGAAATCCAATTTATCATGGAGAAGCCTTTGGGACACAACATAATGGAATCTTATAGATTGGATCCAACAAACTAAACCTATTTCTCAATGGGTATTGATCTAGAAAAGAGGCAATCATGGGCACCATGGTTGAAGTGTTGCATTTGGAAACCCTCTTCATCTCTAGTGAATTCCCAGTATTCAAGTTGCCAACATGGTTAGCTAGACACATTCTACTTGGTGACAATTCCTCTTCATCACTCATTAACAAATACCGAAGCTCTCCCCTGGACCCCACACATACTAAAAATCTCTCATGGACCCCACTTCATGACATATTTTTGTACGCTAATCACAAAACCTCCTAATAATTCAAATTATTGAGTACATTTTATTGTAATAAATTGAATAGTATCCAATAATTTTTAAAAACCAATAATTGGGCATTCCACGAATAGAAAAATAATAATCAAATGATAATTTCATCAACATTTGTAGCAGTGGATAAAAAAAACTCTGAAAAATCAAAGCTTTGGTGGTAGTTCACTGAGAAATAAAAAAACAAATTTAATATAATAAAAAAACACAATACATAGCTAAGATTGTCTCTAGAAACAATTTATGCATGAGTAGAAGGAAAATTTGTCTACACAGGCAATTTCTGAATCACTTAAAGGAAAGCCACGTGATTTCTCAGAGCCTTTTGGTGGTATCTTATTAATCACTGCCAAAGGCCAGGACTCTAGCGATCGATTCATCGTTGACCGCTAATTACTTTGGATTTGACTACCCATATTTTTCTTCTTTCCAAAGTTGTACATAGGACAAATGAAAAAGTTATTTTTTATAATAATTAAATTCTTTTTCTCAAAGAGATTATTGGCCAACAATTTCAACCTCTTATTGTTGAAATACATTTTTTTGTATGTTAGATAAAATAAGTTTTATGAGAAGTTTATCTGGAAATAATGGAGTAAGAGTGAGTTGTAAGCGTCAGTTCGTAGTTCACTATCTGTAGAGTCTAGTTGTCTGTGGTTTGCATGTAACCAACTAAGTAGAGAATTTTCCTATATAATGATGTAATGAGTCTTCATTGAATAATATAGAAGTGAGCGTAGCCTCACCTATGTGTGTTGTTTTCTCATATTTTAACTTGGTATCAGAGCCACGGAAGTGAAGTGCGGAAATTTATAGAAGTCCGCAGGTACCTCCTCTTGAAGGGTGTGGCGGCATACTACTAAAAGTTTCGCACGTTTGAAAAACCTCGGATTTCTGTGGTCGAGATGTGTATTACAGTGTAGAAAGCCTTCAAGATTTTCGCATGCAAGTAATGCGTGAGATGCGGACTCCACGCACTCTAATAGAAGGTTAGGTGCGGAAACGCTTGTGTTTGGGCATGTCAAGTGGAAAGCATGAGCTCATGAGAGTTTGTGGGAGCCCCATTAAACTTTGATTTGTGAAAGTTTAAGGCACCTTGACCCTGCCTATCCCAAATCCAGATAACCTGTTGCGTCATATTTCTTCATAATTGTTGCAGCTACGTGTGCTTCATTGGTTGCATGCATGCTGCATTTTTTTGTTGTTGGAGAATCGTGAGTTTATTTAAATCATGTGGAAGAGAAGGATGTTGTTTGATTTTGTTGGGAATCGTAAGTTTTTTGGAGAGTTGGAAGGTCAATGTGAGTTTTCTTATTAAAATGGGTATTGTGAGTTTCCTTATTAAAGTGGGTAAAAAATTTAATAAATTGTAAGGTGGATATTTAAAAGTGGATATTTTTGAGTTATAAACTTTTTATTAAAGTGGATATGTGTGCATGGAACAATTTCTTATGCATATGAGGATGCCAAATGATTTAAAGGTGTATGCATGATTTAAAGGTGGATGCATGCATGATTGATGTTAAGATTTCATTTTATTTTTAAGGTTTTCTTATATTTTTTTTAAGAAAGCTAAGAAAAAAAGATGAGAACAGAGGTAGAGTTGGATCAGTGGATTTGAAGGTAGAGCAACGGACTACTCAACACTTGATGAAAGTTTCATATTCCTGGTGATTCGTCGTTGGTGATACAAGGATCCGTTGTTTGGTTGGACAAGAAGACATTTGCAGAGATGGCGAACCCTCTAGCAGAGACCTACCTCAATGAAGCCAACAAGTTAGATGGATCGAACTTCATTAATTGGAAATTCCAGATACAGACGCTCATGGAGGGCTATGGTGTTTGAAACATTGCGAAAGGAACTGAAGTGAAACCTAATGCAGCTGCAGGTGTGACAACAACACAGATCTAAGATTGGGAGAAGCGCGAAAACAAGACAAAGGTATTGTTGCGCATGTCAGTTAAAGATAGCATAATTCCACATATTAGAGAAGCTACAACTTCTGCTACAACGTGGACAACGCTTTAAGCATTGTATGAAACTAGCAACACAAATCGCATTTTGTTCCTGAAAACTAAATTGCTAGGCATTAATATGGATGGAAATGAATCTGTTAGTTCATTTTTGGGTCGTATTAAAAAGGTGAAAGAAAATCTAGTAAATATAGGGGAAACTGTTTCCAACACTGATCTGGTCACTATTACCTTAAATGGTATGCTAGAAGATTATCATATGTTCATAACAGGTCTCGCAGCAAGGAAGAAACCTCCTACGTTTGAAGAACTGACAGGTATTATGTTGCAAGAGGAAGAGAGGCATGGGAATCTGAAGCCTCAGATTAAAGATTTGGCACTGTGGTCAAATAAGAGATTTGCGAGAGGGAGATCGGGAGAAAGAGGCACATGAGGCAGTTCATGGCAGAGAGGCGGTTCATGGCAAAGAGGCAGTTCATCGCAGAGAAGACAATCTCCAAATCAAGGTATGTAATCTGATAGGAATGAGTCAAAGAGTTGTTTTTATTATGGTTGACCTGGACATATTGTTAAAGAATGTCATAAGAAGAAAAATGATGAGGCTAGGAATAAAGCTAGAACACATTCAGGTCATTATGCAGAAAAATATTCAAATCAAGATATCAGATTATTTATTGCTAGTGATGATATTGATGAACCCCTGAATTTTGACTCACGGGATCTTAGGATGTTTGTGTCTAATGTTGATTTATCTGCTGAAACGGATGATTATGATGCCTAGTTTGTGGATTTCGGAGCATCAGTACATATGACTTGTAATGAAAATTGGTATGCTAATTTTAAAGAAACACATAATGGTGCCAGCATATATCTTGGAGATGACCGTGCTCATCAGATCAAGGGATACAAAGAAAGTCTTGTGACATTGTCGAATGGTACTGTTCGTCACATTCGCAATGTTGTTTGTGTGCCAGGGATAAACAAAAATTTGATCTCTGTGTCCACCATTACAAATCAGAACTTGAAGGTTGAATTCTTCAAGAATTATTGCATAGTGAAGGATCTGCTGGACCACTTCCAAATTGTTGCAATGGGAGTTAGAGCAGGAGGCCTATACAAACTTGATGTTACCAGTAAAGCACATCACACACTGACTTCTGCAACTATGCCAACAGAGATTCTTTGGCATCAAAGGTATGGCCACATCAATCATCCTGATTTATTTTTATTATAGAAAAAGAATATGGTTGAAGGACTTCCCATGTTAAAGAATGAGAAGGTTGCTTGTGATGGATGTGCATTAGGAAATATGCACATAGATGAATTCCCCTCTAATCCTGATAGGAAAAGGAGAGATGTTTTAGATCTTGTGCATACTGATGTTTGCGGGCCTATGCAGACCAGGTCTTTAGGAGGTGCATTTTACTTTATGTTATTTATTGATGATTGCACGAGATACACATGGGTTTATTTCCTTAGATGAAAAAGTGATGTTTTCGAGTACTTTAAGGAATTCATAACCATGGTGAAAAAGAAGACAGGAAAATCCATCAAAATCCTTCGTTCAGATCAAGGGGGAGAGTATAAATCAGGGGACTTCAAAAAATATTGTAAAGATCATGGAATAGTATAGCAGTTTACAATACCTCACACTCCACAACAGAACGGAGTCGCTGAAAGGAAAAATAGAACTGTGGTAGAGTGTGCACGCAGTATGATGAAAGGTAAGAACCTCTCGAATGATTTTTGGGATGAAGCCATAAATACTGCAGTTTATTTAAAGAATATAAGTCCAACAAGGTGTCTTGATAATGTTACTCCTTTTGAAGCCTTGTATGGTTCCAAACCTGCAGTTTATAATTTGAAAGTATTTGGGTGTAAGGATTTTGCTCACATTCCAAAGGAGAATAGGAATAAATTGGATTCTAAAGCCATTAAATGTATTTTCATTGGGTATTGTTCTGAATTCAAAGCATACAAACTATTTGATCCTTCTACTCACAAAGTATTTGCAAGTAGAGATGTACTTTTCCATGAGCAAGAAGCGGGAAATCATGACAATAAGAGTCATGATGAATGGCATACACTTCTTGATGAAGTATTTAAAGAAGAGCAGTAGCAACCAACACAGCAACAACAACCATCACAGCAACATCCATAACCGCAGTGACAGCAACAACAATAGCAAGAAGGACTAAGTGATATTGATAGTTCAAGCAGTCACAGTTCACCTAGAGGCGAAGACAGATATTCACAAAGTGGGGAGGAAGATAATCAGTTGAGAAGATCTTCACGATAGGTTCAACTCCCTAAGAGGTATAAAGACTATGCCCTAATGAGTAGCATTTCAAATGTCATAGAACCTATGAGTTTTGATGAAGCAAATGAACATGATGAATGGAGAAATGCAATGGAGGATGAATATGAATCTATAATGAAAAACAATACTTGGGAATTGACTGAATTACCTAAACATAAGAAGCCCATTGGATGCAAATGGATATACAAACCCAAGTTTAAATTAGATGGTAGTATAGACAAATATAAGGCTAGATTGGTTGCAAAGGGGTATTCACAAACATAAGGTATTGATTATGTTGAAACATTTGCACTAGTAGCTAAATTGAATACTTTTAGAATGTTAATTGCTTTAGCTACAAAGTACCATTGGAAGCTACATCGGTTAGATGTTAAATCTTCATTTTTGAATGGTGAGTTAAAGGAAGAGGTTTACCTTACTCAACCTAAAGGTTTTGTGGAAAAAGGGCAAGAACACTTAGTGTGTAAGTTAAAGAAAGCATTGTATGGACTAAAACATACACCTAGGTCATGGTATGAGAAGATAGACTCTTTCTTTCTTCAACAGGGTTTTATGAGGAGCAAAAGTGATCCAAATCTGTATACCAAATTTCATGAGCAGGGGTATATAGTATTGAGTTCCTTATATGTTGATGATTTGATAATTACAGGAAATGCAGAGAAATTAATTGATGAAATCAAGGAGTAGTTGTCACGGGTATTTGAAATGAAAGATCTTGGTGAGTTACATTACTGCTTAGGTCTTGAAGTTTGGAGAAATGTCGGCCAAAATTTTGTTTTTCAGAGTAAGCATATCAAAGAAGTACTTAAGAGATTTAAAATGGATCAGTGTAAGTCTTCTACTGTTCTCATGCAGCAGAATGTGAAACTTTCTTGTGATGATGGTTCGAAGGAGGTGAATGGCACTATGTATAGACAGATGGTGGGTAGTTTCAATTATCTTACCACAACCAAACCTGATATTGCATACTTTGTGAGTGGGTTAAGTCAGTTTATGAAGAAACCTCTAGAAAGCCATTGGAATACAGCAAAGGAAGTACTCAGGTATCTAAAAGGAACACTTGATTATGGTATTAAATATATTGATGCATATGATATTGATTTGACAGGTTACTCAGATTGGGCTAGCAATCTGGATGATCGAAGATCAACCACTGGATATGTGTTTGGCATTGGATCTGGGGTTGTTTCATGGAGCAGTAAAAAGAAATCTACTGTATCTTTGTCTTCTACTGAAGAAAAATATAAAGCCTTGTGTGCAGCAACTTGTGAAGTTGTTTGGTTACGAAAACTTATTCAAGATGTTGGAGAAGAACTAAAGGAACCTACAATGATCAAATGTGATAATCAAATTTCAATCAATCTTGCGAAGAATCCAATTTTTCATGCAAGGACAAAGCTCAGTTTCATTTTGTTAGAGAAAAGTTGCAGTCAAATGAAATAGCTCTTATGTATTGTAATACTAGTGAAAATGTTGCTGATATTTTCACTAAGCCTCTTGGAAAGATTAAGTTTGAGTTGTTTAAGGAGATGTTAGGTGTATAAGTCAATCCATTATCCATTAAAGGAGAGACTTGGAAATAATGGACTAAGAGTGAGTTGTAAGCGTCAGTTCTAAAGTCAGTTCGTAGTTCATTGTTTGTAGAGTCTAGTTGTTTGTGGTTTGCATAGTCTAGTTGTTTGTGGTTTGCATGTAACCAACTAAGTAGAGTATTTTCCTATATAATGATGTAATGAGTCTTCATTGAATAATATAAAAGTGAATGTAGCCTCACCTGTGTGTGTTGTTTTCTCATATATTTTAACTAGTTTTACTGAGACTCTTATTGCTGAGATGAGATAAAATAAGTTTTGCTTAGATACTTTTTTTGCATGTTAGATAAAATAAGTTTTGCCAAAAGTTTTACCGAGATTCATTTTTTACAGCCACTTATGTGAGGACTTTAAAATGTTATGAAAATGATCATTAAATCCACCACCTCCTCCACTACCTTCACAACCTGCAGCCATCGTCTCCACCGCCTACTCTGCCTACTTCCCTTTCAGAGAGCTCCAGAGAACATTCTGGAGAACATAAATGGGAGACTTCACATAAATGGGAGACTGGCCATGCTTGGATTCTTCTCAACTCTCAAGGTGGAGATTGCTAGCGGGAGGGACCTCTTCACTCAGCGTATGCTCACCTCTTCACTCAGCTTATGCTCAACTTGCCAATAGAGTATTCTAGTAATTTAAGCTATCATTTTTTTTCTTTCCAATAGAGTATTCTGGTAATTTAACCTATCATTTTTTATGTTGATTTAACCTATCATTTTTTATGTTGATTTAACCTATCATTTTTTTTTCTAAGATATGAAATGATGTTCCATTCTTCACCATATGCTCAACATAAAACAACATGAAAATTCCAGTATAAGTCCTTACTGACTGTACTAGTATAAGTCATTATTCGTAGAGTGACTATACTAGTATAAGTCGTTATTCGTAGAGTGTTGTTATTCATAGAGTGTTGCAAGTCGGCTACACTTAATTGCAATACTTCCAAATTGAGTCGAGTGTTGTAAGTTGGTTACACTTAATTGCAATACTTGCAATACTTCCAAATTGAAGAAGGGTTTGTTTGCCACATTATGATAAGAGGAAGCATCTGAAAAAAAAAAAAAAAAAAAAAAATTGCTTCCATCTCTCCAATTTCAACATAGTTTTTTTTGTCTTTCTTCTTGTTCATGCATACATTTTTCTTTTTTTTCATGCATACATTTTGACTCCACAAATGAAGACTTTATACACTTCTATTTCCTGAATAAACCTAATAAAAAGGGAATTTATTTGTATACATCAAAATTTGAACCCGTGAATGAAATAAGGAATAAGTGGAAAGTTAAATCACTTAAAGTCATTAAGGACCTGGTTACCCATATATCCAGATCCATCCCGCCACTGATATGAAATCCCATGTTGGGATTGGGAACGATGAGTAAAAGAACTTATAACCCACTAACAATCAGACCAAATCCACTGTATTTAACAACAAAAATACCCACTTGAACCATTTCCCGCACACCCCCAAAAAAACATAAATTTAGGACTAATTTGTTTCCCTTCAAACGAAAGAAAATCAATTGAGGCTAGAGGGTATAGGTAAATATTTCAGTATTAGGAAATTTCATAAAGTAATGCATTACAAATTCTATTTCTACTCAAACTATAAAATATCTTACAAAGTTAATTCACTCTTAACATATCAGACATTGGAAAGCATCCCTTATTCTAATTTAAATAACCAAACCAGTGGAACTGATTAATGGAACTTCTACATGGAAAAGCAAGCAAACCCTTGAAATCCAAATAATCTGGAATCATATGAATGATTACTTGAAGAAAAATCCATCTCTGGTTTGTTCTTGCATAGACTGCATCGAAAGGGGATGCTGGTATTAGGTTGAATGCAAGAATCAGGTCCGAAAATCTGGTCATTAACGATGAAGAATGTTAGCATGGGAAGAATAATGAAATAAACAAATGTGATGGGAATCCTCAGAAGCAACAACAAGAGAATGCAAGGGAGGAGAGAGTGTATCAGGGAACCTCAGTATTTCAGATTTCCCAACCATTGAAAGCATGTTTTATCAAATCTCGGGACTCCCCATGAGTTGGTGCTTGCCTTCCATAGATTGCGTCGCTGCGGACGGGAGACCAGGGTTCGACCCTATCAATGCACACGAACGCTGGGTATTATGCCATGGAGATCTGAGCTAGTTGTGAATGACCAGCTTGGAAATAATCAGTGGCAGTGCCCCTAATTCATTCATAGTGGCTACACACCAAACGTTGCTAGAAGTTGTTTATCCCTGGACAAATAAAATCAAATAGTGGGGCACCTCACGTGTTGGACGTGAGGTGCAACTTACTCGTCATGCCAGGTTCAAGAGCCAGGTTCAGTTAGTGAGCTATGGTTTGCTTAGCTACGGTATGGATGATCAGCCCAACAATTAGCTTAGTGGGTTGACTAGCCCAATTCATGCTTATTTTTTTTTGTTTATTTTTCTATTCCGCCAATTCAACTTTAGTTACACACAATCAATGTAAATTCCTATTAAATGTTATTTCATGATTAATTAAACAAATTTGCAAACACTACTTTCATATAACAGATTCCTATTAAATGCTACTTCTTAATTTAGTAAATGACGGTTTAATTTTTTTTTCTATCTCTTATGATGAGTGGAGAATGGATAAACATCAACATTTCAAAATTTCACATAGATAAAAATTTCAAATAAAATAAATTATAGGAAATGACTAAAAACTATAACTTTTTTTATTATAATAAGATCATCATATACATATATAATACATAAACATAATCATGTTTTGAATTACATTTAATTTCCATCCATATCTTATAAAAAAAGGTTTTGTCTAAACATTAGACTTTTTGAAAAAAATTCACCACAATCCGTGAAATAGATTAAGCACCATGAAAAACTCTCAAGACACTGGAATTATACAGACTCAGTCACTCAAATTTGAACTCTAGTACATTTTCCAAGATAAAGCTCCTTTAATCTGTTACAAGTATGGAACTTAATAAAGATCTTGTCATAAAAATTAGAATATTTTAAGGAGTATACATGGTCTTGTGCTATGTGAACTTTAATGAAATAAGTTCACAAGTTGGGTGTCATAGCTTTAGAGAGAATACTAAAGTAGATAGCATGATAACTCAAAGCATAGTTAAATGGCTTGAGTTTTATTCCTTCATTGTTCAAGAGACTTGTATTTAAAATTGTCCTAATTACATAATGTTTAGATGAACTCGTATACAAATTCAATCTCTCTATTAAGATCATACAAATTCAATCTCTACATTAAGATTATATTTGGGGATGGTATTTAGGAAACTAAAATCCTATGGCCCATCTAGACCTTTAGTTTTGTAGACAAAGGTTTGCAAAACTCTAATTTGACATAAGTATGGATGTCAATCCCTAGAACCAGTTAACAATGGTTTGTTCCCTTTTTTGAAAAAACAAGTGATAACTGCCTATCTATACAAACATGATTAATTGGTCACTTCCAATAAGAGTGACCATTATTTTTATTAATTTGATCAGAGATTTCACTTTTGAATTACAGGAAGGGACAAAGTCATGCACCAAACTTCTCCTTTGCCTTCAACAATAATAATTTTTCAGATCGCATGCTGCAAATACAAGTCCTCCCAGATTCTCGAGGAGATGG
Organism: Picea glauca; assembly: GCA_000966675.3. Taxonomy (NCBI): domain Eukaryota; kingdom Viridiplantae; phylum Streptophyta; class Pinopsida; order Pinales; family Pinaceae; genus Picea; species Picea glauca. Next base: position 447,420 of record JZKD02S1450462.1, read on the forward strand.
GTGGAATGACATGTTATACTTGACAAAGGATTGCAAATGTGAGAATGAAAACCGTACTTCCTTTTCAAATTCAAATATGATATGAGACTTATTTTAAGATGCAATATTGTAAGATGCTTATAGAAGACTAAAATGCCTAGCTGCTACGAATTCCTTTGGTTACAACATAGCTATCCATCTTACCATAATTATTTGACATCGCAACATTGGAAGACTCGGAAAGGACCAGACAAAAGTATGTGTTTCAAATATGCATGTTTATGATAGTTCCATTGGAGATAGCTTAAACGGGATTCGAATCAAGACATGGCAGATGTCTTGAATATTCATAATTTGAATTATTAGAGATCTCTTTGTTTGTGGATAGGTTATCCTTTCTTGTAAAGATTTTTGAAGTTATCTATTAATATAGTGAAAATGTACATAGTCTACCATGTAGATATTCTACCACTCTAATCGCGTCAACCATATATGTTTATAAATTAATCACTTGTCATATGATTTTGTACTATAGGGAGGAACGAGACTCGTGAAAGGGGTTTGCCTCTCCAATACTCAAATCTCCATCTTAAAAATTATAATTGTGATTGATAAATTTTACTGGGACAAAAGTATTTTCAATAATCAGACCTTAGATCCCAAATAGAAAACCCTTTAAATTAAGTCATCCCCTCCACTTCGGAACACGTTAAGGGTAAACCCTATCCAACATAAAAGTATGTAAGATACTTTTTTATTTTATTTTATTCATGATGTCGCAACCATTAGATAACAAGTGTTGGCATCGCTTTGTAAGTGTGTGTGGTAGTTATTTGTACGTATATAGTACTACACTTCTAAGAAGTGATATGACCAGGTTCATTCCACTTCACTGAGCTTATCATATCATTAAAATTTTGATTTTGATTAAATCTCTCAGCAATCATGGCCCTGAAATTAAGGTGGTTTTTTGTCTCAATCTTTATCATATGGCACCAGTTGGATGGACTGTCAATTTCACTAGTCAAAGGATTTTGAAAATTTGAATGTCTTCAACTTTAGGCTATTAGGCCTCCCTTATTCACGAGCCTCCCTTATTTATAAAATGTTATAAAACTATTTAAAAATAACATGAAAATGTTTTTTATTTTTAGGTCACCCTTGTGCATGAAAGGTTATATCTTTTTTTTTTTAAATTACATGAAAAGGTTTTTGATTTTAGGCTTGGGAAGGTTGCCTTGTCTATAACAGTTAGAGTTCTGATTAAGAGTGTGGATGTGCTTATAAGTCTCTTGTTAGCATACATACCGAGTTTGTAGACAAAGAAAAATGGAATCTACGTCAATATAAATTCCAACCGAAGTACCTAATACACAATAAATCTTATATATATTCAAACTTGTTCGGCAGGGACCTAGTTGCAATGCAACACTTGTTCAGATTAATACTCCTCTTCTTCGAAACTATGAATTTTGTGTACGAACAATGTAAAAAGAGTATTCATCAAGCCTCCACAGATAAAATTTTATCGAGACATTGTTGTGGTTATAAGTGATGAAGAGGTGGTCTAGCATATGCAGTTTCGAGGGATAAAAACTATATGGATTGTTGTGGGGCTATCCAGATTTCTTCTTTCCAAAATTGTAAGTCCACCGAAATCAAAGGCCTCTTATTTTGGCGGGAACTAAACCACAAAGCTCTTTTTTTCCCCGAAAAAGCCCCTTATTTTTGCGGGAAGTAAACCACGAAGCTCAATTTTTTGCCCTAATTTCCCATGTAAGTTATATAATTTTCACATTATCTACATGTGTCTTTACAAATTCTTTTGTTGGATAAAATAATACATGATGATGAAAGAAGCTCGTTCTCCCTATCAAGGCCTCAGTTTTCAAGGCCATAGTAGATGCAACAACAAATAAACCATCCTCCTCCAAATCGACACCTAGGAGATTCATCAAGAAATTGGATGAAATCTACTACATCAAATTGGGAGGAGGAATCAACTCCCCCTTACTTGTGTTGATCCCCAAAGAAAAAAAAACCCACCTCATTTCATCAATTCCACCTCATCACACTCTTAAACATCTCCTATGAAATTTTATCCAAAATTTTATCTACCAAACTAAGTTGACTCCTCCCCTATCATCTCTCTTGGGTAGGATGACTTTGAGAAGGGGTGGAAAATCTTCAATAACCTTATATTGGTGTAAGAAGTCATTCATTAAAGAAATCATGTCAGGAAGCAAGGCATGACCATAAAGCTGGATATGAGAAACAACTTTGATAGAGTACATTATAGTTTCCTATTGAAAGTCCCCATGTTATTTGGATTCTCCAAGCCCTTCCTCAATTGGGTAGAAGCATGTGTGAGAGGACTTTGGATAGAATCTATCCCAAGTAGTAGATCGATTTGAGTACCTAAATGATCTGGAATGGATCATAATATAATTTTTCATCTATCTTGGTACTTTTTGGGTGGAAAATTTTAAGGAATTGGCTTGCAAGGCCCATTTTAGTGGCAGGTCCCAGTTTGGAGATTTGGGGTTTAGAACCTTTCAGAGCCATTTTGAGGCATCAAACAACATTTTTTGGGGTCAAAACTTTGCAAGAATATCTTGCAACCCATTGGAACTATTCTACACATTAAGACCTCTCCAATGTTGCAAAAATTGCCTCAATCAGAGCTTGTATGTAGAAGTTATGCCTTCCACAAATTTACCTACTTTGTTGACAACCATGGTACGAGTGGATGCCACATTAGCCCCCATTACTCACATGTGTGGGGCTAGCCACATGTGCACTTTCAAGAATATTCTATAAGGTCCAAAACTATATTATTAATTGAGGGTTGAGGATGCAAAATACTAACCCTAGATGGTTATAGGGCGATGTTAAATACTGGGTCGTTAGGAAGAGAAGGGGTTCCATTGTTTTATATTATACTTGTTCCAAAGTTGAGAAGATCATCAAAGGAGAGGGATTTGAGAGAATGATAGAGGTAGGAAGAAGATTATGTAGAGGATATATTGTGTTGAATGATGATACACATCCTTCCCATCATCACCCTAACTCATGCATGCTTAACTCTGATGTTTTTATGAGATACATTGTTGAACAAATATTTTCTGATTACATGTTAGAAGAGGGTGTAATACATGGGAATTCTCTATATGTCATCACCCTTATGTAGTTTTGGTTGAACAGATATTTTACCTTTGGATGTTGAAGGCTTGTGTGAAGAGATCACATTGATTCCACATCTGTAAACAAACAAAATCTTCCATTAACACAAGTAATTATATGATGTATGATTTGATTAGTGAAGGTGAAGACATGATATAATGAAATGTTTAAAACACATTAGCCTTAGAAGGCACCTCAATTTGGACATAACGAAGTGCACCTAACAGCTTGTCTTTGGCCCAATACCATGGTAGAGGCCTAGAGAGTTGTCCTTAGTGCGCTAATCCTAGTGCACTTATACACTCACCATCAAACTCTCTTTACTTGAAACCTATGTTTTTTCCATCATATCTTGGAACATGTTCTATTAATAACCCCTTTTCTTGAATTCACTATCATTGGGTTCAAGCACACCTCTCATGTGTTATTGAGTACAAGTGATAAGAAGAAGAAAATTTCCTTCTCTACAAATGACCTGAGGTCAAATTTCAAACATATTCAACTAACATATCAAATACCACTATGATTCCATGTAAGAATATATAATAAACAATAAAGGGATTGAGGCCTCACAGTAGACCTATTCTCATGTACATAGCAAGGGGATTATCCTTACTCCCCTTGCATGGTTTCAAGATAAGTTGGTAGCAAAAAACACTTTTGACCATTCAACAAATGGTACAAATCCAAAGTCCAAAAGAGAAACATGTTGTTGTTATTAATATATTTCATTTGTTATTGAGTGGATACAATAGAAATTATAAGAAGGTCAACTGTCCTACAAATGACCCAAGGCCAAAGTTTGGATAAACTTGACAAACAAATTAGTGATCAACGGAGCAGTCCAATGGAAGAAGAGGAGTCAAACATGGAATAATGCAATATCCAAAGCAAGGCCAAACATTGAAACCCAACTACAATGCAGAAAATTTTAAGCGTGCATAATCTAATATAGGACCTTCCATACATCTCATGTGTTATGGAGGGACATGATATTGGGATGAATGTCAATTTCCCAACGAATGACCCAAGGCCAATATTTGGATGGACCCAACACACACCATGCATACCACTGCTATTTACATGCATAAACACATTCAAGAGAAACAATTGGACAATGGAAAGCTCTTGCTCGTCTTGTTTAGGATTGCACCACTTCCTTATAAATTGCCCAAGGAGTTTTAGGCTTTCTAGATAGATAGTGATATAAGAATTATGCATATGTCATTGTCGTTGATAATACCTCTCATGAGTTAATGAGTGGATATGGTAACAAGATGAAAGTTGAATACACTACAAATGGTCCAAGGCCAAAGTTTAGATAGACATGACAAACAACTTATTCATTGCCATATTTTTCACAAAACAATAATTACATACACCAAACAATGTAGTTTTTAAAACAAAGACACACATTGAAACCCATAAACAATTTGGATGAGCTTCCAAGAACATAATGTAACATAGATTTGGTCATACATCTCATATTCTATAGAGAAGATGCAACATGAAGAGGAATGCTTACCACCCTACAAATGACCCAAGGCCAATATTTCAATAGACCCAACATACATCATTCATAACATCATTGTTCATATGCACAAACAAATTCAACAGAAAACACACACATTAGAACCCAACTACAATACAAGAAAGATTTAGAGTGAAAAATATATCTAACATATGTCTTTCCATACATCTCATGTGCTACTAAGTAGATGTGGCACCAAGAGGAATGCTAGCCACTCCATGAATGAAAGCATGCCAAGCTTGGACAAACCCAGCACACACATTGCACCCCAATGTAGTTTATATGCATAAACATATTTAAGAGCAATTAAAAGAAAATAGTTGAGAAGCATTTTCTCATCTTGTTTAGGATTTCACCAATTCCATCTAAATTGTCCAACAAGTTTGGGGTTTCCTATATATAAAGCACAATGAGAACTATATATATATCATTGTAGCCAACAATACCTCTTATGCATTACTGAGTGAGTATAGTATAAAGATTAAAGTCTATAACTTGCTTTGTCTTTTACTTGGTGGACTCATAAACCTTAATCTCTGGCCAAACAACCTCCTTCAACAACTTGGACCAGTTTTTCCTTGGTGGTGTTGTAAGCCCCAAATTGTCATCATGCAACTGAACTTGTATCCTTTACATATCTACCCTCTTGGGAAACCCCGTGTTTCTACCATGCGAACATCGGACAAGAAACTACCTCTAGTGCTTGCCTCATTTTTCACTTGAACAACTCAGAAACCTTGGTTTTTTTCCATGTAAGGCTTGCCTCATTTTTGTCCTATGAAACTTGGAAACCTCAATTTTTAGCCACATGACTGCTTTTACCTTGTTTCCATCTCGGTGGACTTACAAACACTAATTTTCAACCATGTAACTACCCTTTCATTGTTTTCATCTTGGGGGACTTGAAAACCATGATTAGTGCCCATGTAACATCCCTTGCATTGTTTCTATCTCGACAAACAGAGGGGGACTAGATTAATACACTCAAATTTTTTCCATCCCGATGGAATCAAAACCCCCAAATTTGTGCACTTGCATGCCAAAGATTCCCTATGCATGAGATGGCTCAAGTCCCCTTGCATATCCCATGAACCCAAAAGAAAACGTTTATGGCATAAAACTATACATTTTGACATTGGACCATGTCCTAATCCACGAGAACCATCATTGATGTTCCAAACTCAAAATGGACACCATATATCATTCACATGATAAAGATTCCCCTTATACAGCCACTGTAGTGGCCAAGGGCACCACATATGACTCACGAGATCTACAACAAATGTTATGGACGTGTGAAAGACCTTAAGTATTGATTTGTATAGTAAGTGATTCTTTTAAAGTGGATATTATTTTGAGATATAATTATATATTCATTGTTTTTTCATTGAAAAGGAGTTATGGGGGAGGTTTTCTATAAACTGTGCCTAACAACCTTATTTTTTAGTATGTTTAGAGGCATTTTTTAAAAATATCCCTTAAAAGTTTGATGTTCTTTTTTATAGTACATTTATAGGTAGTTTTTAAAAAAACACCCTTAAAAATTCAACTCTTGTGACTTTTGGGGGTGGTTTTATAAAACTGTTTCCAAAATTGGACTTTTGGAGGCATTGTTTTACAAATTGCCTCCAAAAATTCAATTCTCATGATGTTTGGATGCGATTTTAAAAAAATCACCCCTAAAAGTCATGAGAATTGAAGTTTTAGAGGCAATTTTTTACAAACCTCCTCCAAAATTTCAATCCTCGTGAATTTTAGAGGAGGTTTTCCAAAAACCAACCCTAAATCTATTTTTAGGGGCATTGTTTTGAAAGATTCCCCTAAGATTCATAAGCATTGAAGTTTTGGAGGTGGTTTGTAAAACAAAATGGCCTCCAAAGCTTCAATTGTCATGATTTTTAGGGGTAGTTTTCAAAGAAACGTCCCTAAATCTATATTAGGGGTGATTTTTTGAAAAATACCCCTAAAAGTCATGAGAATTGAACCTTTGGAGGCCCTTAAAAGTTCCTCCAAAAATTCAACTCTCATGACTTTTAGGGGCAACTTTTTGAAAATTGCTTCCAACCATTATCAGAACTGAATTTTCAAAGGCAGATTGTAAAAAAACCACCTCCAAAAGTCTCATTTTGGTAACTGTTTTGTAAAATGACCTCCAAAAATTCAAGTGAGTTGAACTTGTAAGGGAAATTTTTTAAAAACTGCCTCTAAATGTACTAAAGTAAGTAGCGTTGAAATTTTAAGGGAGGTTAAAAAAATATCTCTAGAAACTACCTCCAAAACTTCAATTCTCATGACTTTTAAGGACAGTGTTCAAAAGGAAACCTCTAAACCTATTTTTAGGGACGACTTTTGAAAAACACCCCTAAAAGTCATGAGAATTGAAGTTTTGGAGGGCGTTTTTAAAAAACAACCCCCAAAACTTCAATTTTCATGACATTGGGGATTGTTTACAGAAACTGCTTGAAAAGTCCTTAAGAAAATTTTAGAGATGGTTTTGGCAAGACCATTGCAAGCCTAAAACATTGCTAAAACTATAAATTGTTGTAGTGTGTAACAACAATATTTGATTCTCGCAACAAAAAAATATATATTATAAAACATTGGTTCAACAATTGGGATAGAAGACCGTGACAAATTTAAAAGCATATCCATTGATATGGTTGCAAAGGATGTGGAGCTTCAATTTATTCACTAATGTAAGTTCATGTTCTATATTTTAGGTCAGTTCATTGATGAGATGGAGTGTGATTTTGTTCCTTCAGATGTTTGTGAGGTTGTCATTGGTAGACCATATATCTGGGATAAAGATGTTATTTTAATAAGAAGAGACAACAAATGGATATTAGTGAAGGAAGAGAAACAATACTTGATGGAAAACTACAAGGGTAAGAAGACTCTTAGACTAACCCTTTGATTTATGATATTCAAGCTAAGATGTTAATCAATAGAGAGAAAAGGTTTGTGATGTTTATTGTAGGGCCCAAACAAGATGATTTCGTAGAAACTAAATATGTCAAATATAATACAATAATGACATATGGATTTAAATCAACTGTTGAGAAAGTGAAATATTTTTTGTAGAACCAAAGTAGTTTTCTCCCAACACCAATTGAGCATGAGATACACCTGGTTCCAAAATCTACCTTTTCCTAATCTCTATTTATTCTAAACCTCTATGTTGGAGATGGAGTAAATTAAGAATCATATATAAGAGTTGTCAGGCCAAGGGATGATTAAACCTAGTGTGTCCCCATGTGGACCCCTTGTTGCATTGGTGCTAAAAAGGGACTAGGCATATGAGTGTTGATTTTCCTGCACTCATCAAGATCACAATCAAGAATTGATATCATTTTCTAAAGATTGATGACTTTCTTAATCAAATTTAAGTAAAAAGGAACTTTTCCAAGTTGGACCTCAACTTTGGTTACCATCAAATAAGGATCAAAGAGGAGGAGATATGGAAGTATGCTTTGAAAAGTAAGTAAGGTATGTTTGAATGGTTGGTGATGTCTTTTGTGCTCACTAATGCACCAACCAAATTTAAGAGGTTGATGAATGGAATATCGAAAACTTTCATAGACTCCTTTGTAGTCCTTTACTTGGATGACATTATCATTTACAATAGAACATGGGAAAAACATGTTAGCCATTTGAAGAAACTATTGGACACCCTTGTAATCACCCATATTTGACCCTTGAATTATAATATGTTAAGGCATGTATTATTTACATGATGTGGTTTTTTTCGAGATCACAAACATGAAATTTTTATATCTATTCAACAATTTACCTCCTCAACAAGCCATACAACTTTGATTTACTGAATATTTCTCAGTTTTTCTTCTTTTGGGAGATAATACTTTCAACTAAAAATTCCAAGTCTGGAAAAAGTGTAGAGAGGGAAAAGTTGACATTTCCATATTGATGTAAAAAGTGATTGGAGCATCATATTACAATAATTTGTTTTTTTCTCACCCTTAGGAATACTATCTGTTCTTGATATAAAATATTTCCTAGTTCTCAACATATTTTCTTCTATTGGTGACAGAAGTTAGCCTTTGAGATTAATTGTTATAGTGAGACAAGTGCAGAAAAGGGCCAAAATTGTTGATTTCAAAGAGCCATAACTCTCAACTTAGAACTTAGAATGAGACATGAGTATAGTCATTGAAAATATGATTCAGACTAGATTATGTCCAAAGGCTCATAATTTGGAGTAGTGCATCAATGTTCTATGTAAATTGAGATGAAGGATAACATGTAGCCTAATTAGTGAAAATTTTACAATATGCATAATTTGTAGCAACAGTGGTTGCTTGTACATTTTGGAGAGTTAGAGGTACATGAAGAACATATAAAGTTAATGGAGGATGCACAGGGAGATTAAAACCATTTAGAGGAAGTTATAGGTTTGGATATCAACTTGGTAAATGCAGAAACATAATCCAATGGACATAGAAGTAGAGTGGAGATAATAGAGCTGGTTGAAACCATGAATATTTTGAGAAGGGAAGTGTTGATCTATAGAGTTGACAATGAAATGATAATAAGAGCTCACGAGGAGCATAACTGAATTGATACTCAACTACTACAAAATTTGAACAATTTGCAAAGAAAAATCAGAAGGAGTCCAGCACAAGGTAAGCAACCAATGCATGACATGTAGAAGATAACATATCTCATGATAGGAGGGATGATTACAGAGGGTCTAGGAACTCAAGAAGTAATATTAGACATCATCATTCACCTAGACATTTAGTGAGGAGAGAACGTGCATTTTCTAAATCAAAGAATATTCCAAGTATGTCTGTTGTTAGGAATCAAAGGATAAGACCCTAGTTATATAGTTTGCAAGGAGAATTCGGGGAGCTCAATCCACCAATATTTTATGGAGACAATAGGAAAGGTCAAAGATGATGAAGAATGGTTATTGGGCATGAGAAAGTATTTCTAGTTGAAAAATTATTCATCAAACCTTGAAGAAAGAATTTCCATTTATAATGAAGCAAGTCAGTCTTCCATGTTGTGAAACCAGTTGAAGTAGGTCAAGCATATTGATGAAAACATAATATCTTGGAATCATTTCAAGAAGTACTTCCAGTAGTACTTGTTAGAGAATTATTGTGACAAGAAAATGTAAGACTTATTTGAACTTAAGATAGTAAGCTTGACCATGAAGGAGTATGAGAAGATATTCTTAGATATTTTGAGGTGTGTGGGTTTTATCAAGGATGAGAAGGTGAGAATTCATAGATTTTTGAGTGGTCTTCCATCACTCTACATGGATAAAATTCAGTTTGATGAACCCAAGATCTTGGAGGAAGCCAAAAGTAAAGCCAAGTATTTGTATGAGTAGAATAAAGGAAGACTGTATTTTCAAAAGGTTTGGGATGATAAGAAGAAAGTAAAGATGGATCTCAGATGAAGAAAGGATTCAAGCCACCTTTCTTTAGGAACAACCCTCAAACATATCAACAAGACAACCTTCTGGACAAGGTGTGTCCATTATGAGTTTGTAGTGGTGCCATTCGGGTTGACAAAAACACTAGCTACTTTTATGTGTTTGATGAATGAAGTTGTTAATCATTATTTGGATGAGTTCGTTATTGTTTTCTTGGATGATATTATTATCTACTCTAAGACATAGAAGGAGCATGAGCATAATTTGAGGTTCGCGTTACAGGTGTTGAAAGATCACCAACAGTCTACCAAGTTAATAAAGTGCACTTTATATGAGAGGTATATCCACTATTTGGGCCACATTATATAAGAAAAGGGAAGAACAGTGGATCCAAAAAATATTGAGGCAGTCAGAGTGTAAGTTTTAAACCTATGAGGTAAAGCAATGCATATAGATTCTTAAGAAAAACAAAATTTAATTAATGGCTCATACACAGAGTACATAGAGATTTTATACTGGAAACCCTCAACCGGGAAAACCTTTCTTATATTCATTATATCGAATTTCACCATTCACCATACAATATATATACAATGTTTTTAGGTATTCCGTAGATACCAAAACCCTAATCCCTTAATCTGGGATTAATTTACAAAACTGCTAAAAATAGCAAAATCCACTAAAAATAGCAAAAACCGTAGGGATCGTCAGACGCAGTTGTCATATCTGACGCGCCCACACACACACTTGCAAATAATATAACACATACCCAACATTATCCCACTTGTTGTTTTCTTTTCACCCATGGGTCCAAGGGGTTATATAGTCAACAATCCAGGGCAACAATGCCCATTGTGACTCTACACCAAGAGAACTTTTCTGTGCTCAAAGACTTTGTCAATGAATCTGCAACATTCTTCAAAGTGTCAACCTTTTCTAGCAACACCTTCTTTTCTTCAACCATGTCTCTCACAAAGTGATACTGAACATCAATATTCTTTGTCTT